>ML301365.1:0-26209 GCA_005239505.1 Nicotiana paniculata
AACATATTAAGATTAGATATAACCTTAATATTTATAGCAAAAAATAGTATAGAATTTCGGTGTTGTCAAAAAATAGTTGTTCACAGTGACAATCCTAAGAAACCCGCAGTCACGCTCAATCCTATTATAGTACAAATACAACTGCCAATGGAGGTTGATGTAGCTGCATCAGTTCCATTTGAAGTTGAGATAGCACCCCCCGTAGCTGCGCATGTTCCATTCGAAGTGGAAGTAGCCACACCTTTCACAGTGACAGTGTCAACCACACCGCCTTTCGACACCAAGGTTGTACCTTGGGATTATGTGGCCGAATCTAGAAGAAGAGGAAAGATCAAAATAGAAGAATCCGGCGCTGCGCAAGGAATGACCAAAATGGGAAGAGTCTATACACTAGAGCATTTGGGAGAATCCAGTAAGCAGGCTTCTAACAGACCGCTAGTTATTGAAACAGGCCCGGATGACCTTTTGGAGGAAAGTGCAAGCAAGGGAGTATTCAGTCACCGATTATTTGAACAAGACTCCTGCTCAGATATCTATCCTGTCACTACTACAAAATTTAGAAGTGCACAAGAATGCTCTCTTAAAGGTTTTAAGTGAGGCATATGTACCTAACAACACCACTGACGGAGAAATGGCCAATATGGTAGGACAGGTGCTGGAAAGTCACAAAATCACCTTCCACGAGGACGAGCTTCCACCCGAGGGTTTGAATCATAATAGGGCACTGCACATTTACCGTGCAATGTGAGGACAATTTCGTAGCCGGAATTCTGATAGATGGGGGATCCAATCTCAATATTTGCACATTGACAACACTGAAGAGGTTGGGTAAAGGCCTGTATGAGATACGAGAAGGGACCATGAACGTGAAGGCATTTGATGGGTCTTAGAGGGATACCATTTGGGGAAATCAATCTCTATTTGCAGATGGGGCCTACATGGTTTGATGTCGAGTTTCAGATGCTGGACATATCTGCATCCTATAATCTATTGTTGGGACAACCACGGATACACACCGCTGGGGATGTGGCATCAAATTTGCATCGGGCAGTGAAGTTTGAATGAAACCATCAAGACTTGATTATCCATGGAGATGGGAGCAATCCCATTTACAACCGTCAAACTATCCCGGTGGCTGAGAATAGAAGAAGGCTCGATGGAGAAACTTATCATCACATCGAGCGGGTCAATGCAATCGACAAAGATAAGTGGTTGATATCAAGATAGCAAGCATGATGAACTGGAGAGTGTATGAGCCTGGCAAGGGTCTTGGCAAAAATCTTCAGGGCATCACCAATCCAATATAGCCAAAGCGCCATGGTACTACTTTCGTGTTGGGATATCAGTACACCGGGCAAGAACACAATGACTAGTCACCACTGTGGCATGGTCCGTAGTATCCACTTGAGCAGCCTGTACCACGTCTGAGTCAGACTTTCCAGCAGATCGACGTCATATGGGGATCAGAGGAGGAGGAAGCACTGGCAGCTCTAAGGAACTTGTTCCTGGAGAATGAGGACATGGAGTGTTGTGTAATTTTTGAGGAGGAGGAGGAGGAAGGCCCTACCATCCGAGCTGTGGAGAAAGGATCATTCCTCAAGAATTGGACTGCCAGACCATCTGATTTTGCATTTGTTTTAAATAAAATCTCCAGCGTTCCAAAAATGTTGTTTAAATTATTGAAAATCGCTTTTATGTTTCAATGGATCGATATTTATTATTACCATCTTCTCTCATATCTTTATCTATACAGCATTACTATTTCCTATCTTGATGAACCAACAACTCTGACATATAATGAGACAACGCAACAAAAGGATAGTGATTAGGAGGAAGAAGATGTCATACCCGAGGAAATCGTCAGAGGAGTAGAAGACTTTCAGATCAATCCTATGTCCAATCTGGATGAAACAGAAATAGTCAACCTGGGAGATTCAGAAACCGTCAAGGAGACCCGCATCAACATTCACATGTCGCCATCAGAAAAAGAAGAGTACACACAACTCTTGAAAGAAAATGAGAACATATTTGCATGGTCATACGATGATATGACCGGGTTAAATACATCCATTGTGGCTCACAGGTTTCCCACAAACCCAATGTATCCACCAGTGAAGCAGAAACTCAAGAAGTTCAAGCCTGAAATGAGTCTGAAAATCAAAGAGGAGGTTACTAAGCAAATCAATGCCAAAGTTCTCAGAGTGGTCGAATATCCAACTTGGCTGGCCAACATCGTGCAGTAGCAAATAAGGATGGGAAGGTCAGAGTCTGCGTCGATTATCGAGATCTTAATAGAGCCAGCCCGAAAGATGAATTTCTGCTTCCAAACATACACATCCTAATCGAGAATTATGCCAAACATGAACTCCAGTCACTTGTGGATTATTTTTCCGGTTACCACCAGATCTGGATGGACGAGGAAGACGCTGAGAAAATCGCTTTCATTACACCATGGGGAGTATACTGTTATAAGATGATGGCATTCGGTCTAAAGAATGCTAGGGCCACCTACATGAGGGCTATGACTACCATTTTTCATGACATGATACATATTGAGATCGAGGTGTATGTGGACGACGTCATCATCAAGTCCAAGAAAGCCACAGATCATATACCAGATTTGAGGAAGTTCTTCGATAGACTGCAGAAGTATAACCTGAAATTAAACCCTGCAAAATGTGCATTCGGGGTCCTTGCCGGAAAGTTACTTGGGTTCATTGTTTGCCGCCGAGGGATAGAATTGGATCTGTCAAAAGTCAAATCCATCTAGGAGCTGCCACCGCCGAAGAGTAAGAAAGATGTAATGAGTTTTCTAGGACAGCTAAACTACATCAGCCGGTTCATAGCCCAGTCCACAGTTATATGTGAGCCAATTTTCAAGATGTTGAAGAAAGATGCTGCAACTAGTTGGACCGGGGATTGTCAAAGGGCTTTCGACAAGATCAAGGAGTACCTATCAACACCACCAGTTTTGCTCCCGCCAGAGCCAGGTAGAACTTTGCTACTCTACCTCGCAGTGTTAGATGGAGCCTTCGGCTGCGTTCTGGGGCAGCACAACGAGACAGGGAGAAAGGAACAAGTTATCTATTACCTGAGTAAGAAATTCACTCCATATGAAGCACGATACTCTCTATCGGAACGTACCTATTGCGCCTTGGCCTGGATAGCTCAGAAGCTGAGGCATTACTTCTGTGCTTACACAACGTACTTCATATCAAGGAAGGATCCCTTGAAATATATCTTTCAGAAACCCATGCCCACTGGCAAACTAGCTAAGTGGAAAATCCTGTTGAGTGAGTTCGACATTGTTTATGTAACTCAGAAAGGAGTCAAGGGACAGACACTTGTCGATCATCTTGCTGAGAACCCTGTGGAAGGAGAGTACGAAACCCTAAAAATGTATTTTCCCGATGAAGAGGTGCTATTCATAGGAGAGGATATTGCTGAATCCTACGACGGTTGGAGGATGTTCTTTGACGAAGCGAAAAATTTCAAAAGAGTCGGCATTGGAGCTATCTTGGTATCAGAAACTGGCCAACATTATCTGGTACCTTCTAAACTCAGATTTCCCAACACCAACAACATGGCAGAGTATGAAGCTTTCATCCTAGGACTCAATATGGCCATCGATATGAATATTCAGGAGCTGATGGTAATCGACAATTCAGATTTGCTTATGCACCAGGTACAAGGAGAATGGGCCACCAAGAATTCAAGATATTGCCATATCTTCACCATGTGCAGGAGTTGAGAAAGAGGTTCACGAAGATAGAGTTTTGCATGTTCCCAAGGTTCAGAACGAGTTTGCCAATGCATTGGCCACTTTGTTATCAATAATACAGCATCCAGACAAGAAATTTATTGATCCTATCCCAGTAAGGATCCACAACCAGCCGACAGATTCTGCCATGTTGAAGAAGAGACAAACAGTGGCACAAGAAGCTGCCATTCGCTTCATTAGTATACCGTACCATAGTCCGGACGTCAATCGAGGCAACTCCCTACTTACTGGTTTATGGTACTGAAGTTGTTATTCCTGCCGAAGTGAAGATTCCTTCCTTGAGGATCATACAAGAAGTTGAGCTCAACAATGCAGAATGGATAAGGAACCGTTATGAGAAGCTAGCCCTCATAGATGGAAAAAGGATGAATGCAGTGTGTCATGTGAAACTTTATCAAAGCAGGATTTCCAGAGCCTTCAATAAAAGAGTCAACCCGAGACATTTCACACTGGGGCAGCTGGTGTTGAAAAAGATCTTTCCACATCAGGACTAAGCCAAAGGGAAATTCTCTCCCAATTGGCAAGGTCCTTACATGATTCACAGAGTATTGACAGGAGGAGCCCTTATACTTGAAGAAATGGACGGAGAAGTCTGGCCAAAATCGATCAATTCAGATTCAGTCAAGCGATACTATGTGTAACTATTTATGTTTCCGAAAATGTTGTAAATTGAACTACGCTCGACCTGATTCCCATTTAAGAGGGGATATGTAGGCAGCCCTGTGGGTTCGGTCACAATTCAATAAAAATCTTATTTTCCCCATAATCAGAATTTTTAGGAGGACCCTCAAAATTCTGAAGCAAGTTCAGCTGTTCGCAGCATGTACAGCAGTCAGAGATGTTTGTCCATCTAACTGGGGTAGAATTTTGAGGAGGGCCCTCAAAATTCTATGGCAAGATAAGTCTCGATGTCTCGGATCGTGTCACAATCATTAGTTCATCTAACAAATTTCTTAAAATATTTTATTATGTCCTTTGAAAAATATGCATGCTTGCTTGCGAAATAACTCCGTTTAGCGGAACGCTGCCCCAATAATTTGAACAAGATCCCCGGACCAAGAAAATCAAGCCGACGGAGGCGCAAACCAACCTCCCCCTTTACAGAACTCACAATTTCTCTTTGGATGCAGGAACAAAGAATATACATGCTTCAAAGTCACAATCTTCATAACAACCGTGATATTGAAGTTTACTACCAGCTAAGAAAACTCTGCTATCATCTGCTATTTATTCTATTCTGCATGGGACTAAGCCCTGTCCCACATCTTGCCTGAGGCTAAGCCCTGCCTCCATATTTGCATAAGGCTAAATTCTGCCTTCATCTTCATGGGACTAAGACTTGTCCCGCATCTTGCATGAGACTAAGTTCTGTCTCCATATCTTGCATGAGGCTAAGCCCTGCCTCCATATTTGCACAAGTCTAAGCTCTGCCTTTATCTGCATGGGACTAAGCCCTGTCCCGCATATTGCATGAGACTAAGCTCTGTCTCCATATCTGCATGAGGCTAAGCCCTGCCTCCATATTTGCATAAGGCTAAATTCTGCCTTCATCTTCATGGGACTAAGCCCTGTCCCGCATATTGCATGAGACTAAGCTCTGTCTCCATATCTGCATGAGGCTAAGCCCTGCCTCCATATTTGCATAAGGCTAAACTTTGCCTTCATTTGCATGAGACTAGGCCCTGTCCCGAATCTTGCATGAGACTAAGCCCTGTCCCGAATCTTGCATGAGACTAAGCCCTTCCTACATTTGCATAAGGCTAAGCTCTACCTTCATCTGCATGGGACTAAGCCCTGTCCCCCATCTTACATGGGACTAAGCCTTGTCCCGAATTTTGCATGAGACTAAGCTCTGTCTCCATTTTCATAAGGCTAAGCTCTGCCGTCATCTGCATGGGACTATGCCCTGTCCCGAATTTTGCATGAGACTAAGCTTTGTCACCATCTGCATGAGGCTAAGCCCTGCCTCCATATTTGCATAAGGTTAAGCTCTTCCTTCCAATTGCATAGGGACTAAGCCCAGTCCCGAATCTTGCATGAGGCTAAGCTCTGCCTCCTATTTGCATAAGGACAATCATTGCCTTTCTCTTTGACGAGACTAAGCCCTGTCTCTCCGGCATTATCTATTTGCTCTTCTTTCGGGCTAAGCTCTGCCCTCAACTTCACAAGACTAAGCCTTGTCTTTTTGCTCTTGAAATCATATTATTGCATTTCATGGGCTGAAATATCACCAACTTGTCCAAAGGCGTCATAGTCTAAAGGCATCATCCTCATAGTCGGAAGACACCATGCCATGAACTGACGATCTCTAAAAGTGGAATATCATTATTCAAAGGCATCATGGTTCGGAAGCACCATTTTCATGGCCCGAGAACATTATTTCATGGCCTGCGAATCTGTTACACTCCATGTTTTCGTATGTGAGAGTACGTCATAAGTCAATTGATGTAAGCTCAGAAATAAGATTATATTTGGAAGCACATAAAGTAAGTTAATCATGTTACCTTGGAGGTTACAAATATTTAAGATCATGAATAACGAGTACCAAGAGGGTTGGAAAACTTAGAAGCTAAACCAATTGAAGAAAATAAGTTTCGTCGAAAGTAGACGAATTTGGAATGTTATAACATGTACTTTAGGGTGAGACTATGGTTCATTACATTATCAGGAGGTTATTCTATGAGTTATGTTTGTCATATGATAGTCGTGTTCTACGTTTTTAAGTCAAGCAATTTGTGGAACAAAAGTTGGCAAAGGTCTTCACAAGTTACATTCATAAATATGTTGAAACATAGGTCAAATGTATCAGAGATTTTCTCCCAATGTACTTGGAATTAGGGGATTATATACCTACCAAATTGAATATCTATGAGTCTAGTTACCAACACATTAAACCTCTCATCGATATAACATAGGACTAGAGAGATATTTGCAGTTTCGCGAGACTGCGCATACATCATAAGTGACAAGTAGGTGAGTCACTAAAGATTTTTGAGAAATACATTTCGTGTGTTATATGAGGTCTTATTGGGAAATATTATATACAAAGTTAAAGGTCTTTTAATTTAGTTTCCAACGCTCTAAACCGTTTGTTCATACGACATCCGGATAAAAATATATAAGCGTCAGAAGATGGGCCAATACTAGGGTGCCAAGCTAGCACCTCTTAGACTTTTCCAAAGTTGATATATATAAGTCTTAGGTTGTCGTTTCATGTATGAAGTGATTAGGGTGTGTAGGCTGTTTTGTGATATATTGTGGTGGGATAAGGTTGGGAAATAATGCATACATGTTGTTATTGTTTTGTTCTTGGTGTTTCTGGTATATGGTATAGGAGGGCCTTGTTACCGGGGAGATGTTGCTCGAATTTACGTAAACTAGCTACTAGCTTAAGTTACAGACTTAGCCCTTGCTCAACACTGATTCTGAATCTCCTTATGATATGATAGATTGAGTTGACTTGTTTTAAGAGTTTCTTGGAAGGTATTAAGGACTCAACTTGGTTAAGGTAAGTTAAGGCACTTCCTTCATTCTTTTGGCATGATCTAAAATGAAACTAATGTAAACGATACGCTATTTCATAATGAATATACTCCTAGAAACAAAGGTTGTCCATGTTGTTCTTTCCTTACAAAATTATTCTAAGAAAGTATGTATGATACTTGAGTCCTAGTGAAGTTCATATTGATGGTATGATGTCCATAATGTTAATCGAAGATGCAACTACCTTACGTCATTCCGAAAGGTTTAGAGCATAATTCCATGAGTCCATCATGCATTATATATAGTATCTATTTTACTCTACCGAGCCGCGCTATAGTCGGCCGGGTACAACACCTATTGTGCAACCACTGATCATTTGGGTGTAGCGAGCTCCATGTGGCTGGGTACGTTTCTACCGAGCCTTATGATGGCCGGGTATGTTTTTACCGAGTCCTCTTCGAGGCCGTGTACGATATGATGATGATGATGCCCATAGAGGCGAATGTTTTCAAAACATTATGTATATATATGTATCATGCATTTCATGTCACTATCTCTTAGAGGCATTCAGATGCTACAGGTTGTATCTCCTATATCTCTCTTAATATTACTGTTCTTATTTATGCTTTTCTGCCTTACATACTCAGTACTTTATTCGTAGTGACATCCCTTTTGCCTGGGGATGCTGCATGTCATGCCCGCAGGTCCCTATAGATAGGTTTACAGTCCTCCTAGTAGGATATTGGCTTAGCAGAAGGTGTTGCTGCACTCCACTTGCTCCAGAGTTGCCAATTTTGTCAGTATGATTGGGACATGCATTGACTGGTATGGCGGGGCCTTGTCCCGACCTTTATTTTGTTTATGTACTCTTAGAGTCTTTTAGACAAATTTCAGGTATATGGATACTTGTATGTCCTTGGCGGCCTATGTTTTGGGTTTACAAATGATTATGTCAGCCTTATAGGCGCGTATGTCACATGTATAAGTTTCTATATCATGTTAGGTCGTCCTATATCTAGCATTCCCTTATGTTTTATTTTTGTTATCTCATGATGGATATTTTGTCCCATTTACCCATGATAGTAAGATAAGAAATATATGTTACCTTGGTACTCGGTCGAGTAACATACCGGGTGCCCGTCGCATCCCATATGTTGGGTTGTGACAGAAGTGGTATTAGAGCAGATCTATCCTAGGGAGGTCTACAAGATTTGTCTAGTAGAGTCTTGTTTATGGGTGTGTTGTGCACCACACTTATAAGCAGGAGGCTACAGGGCATTTAGGACTGTCACTCTTTCTTCTTACTCTAGATCGTGTGGTAGTGCTCAGTCATAAGAACTCAATTTCCTGAATTCTATCTTATTCATAATACGACGATGCCTACATCTTGAAAGATAATTAGTCAGAGATTGCAATGTGGCTTCGGAAGAGTTGAGTAAGAGGAACTCAATTTTGCATCATGCTTATGATGAGTAAATGTGAGGTCTTCAGCAAATTATGTGTATACTAAGACGTGTATGCTTCTTGGTAAGGAGCCGTAAGGAATGTATATGTATACACCCATTTGGTAAAGAAAAAATATAACGAGAGAATTAGAAGGTAGATACAATTTTCAACAAGTAAAAAGAGCAAGGTGAAGAGGGGTACGAGGTACTCAGTTAGTGAAGATTATCAGTATTTACAATCCAGGCAGAGAAATATAAGCATTATGCGTTACTTTCAACAATAATAGATATATATACAAGTAGCCACATTCATCTCAGTTATGCCCTATGAGAGCTAACCAATATAGCTTAAGAGAAGGACGGGATATCAGGATCCAGTTAGGGTTAAAGTAACCCAAAATGTTGGATAGATTGTTATCTTTATCTAACATTTTTGGAGGGTAGTACAGGACATGGTAATAGTTCTCATTAGGAGATAACCAGGTGGTGCACTCTAGAATGTCAGAAAGTTCAGAATATAGGCATTAGAGTCCTAGAAGGGATGAATATTTACCTTAGGATGACTCTTGCCCCTGGTAAAAAGTGAATGTTAGTCGACCCAAGAGCCAATGAGATGGTGAAAAGGGTTTTAAAAGCGAAAGGTTGTTTTGTTGAAGTTTCAGAATAAGGTAATAGACATAGATATTAGCATGAGAATTAGAAGAGAGTAAATGAAGCATTGTGAGTAAGATGTGATAAATGAGTGATAACGGTAAATCAAAATATGACAGGATGACATAGTTTATAGTCAAGTGAAGGAAAAGACAGGCCTTGAGACAATAAAAGTATAGGCCCTAAAGTCATATCCTCATTTCGTGAAATGAGTCGGTGAGTGCAACACGATTACCAGAAGGAAAAGTTAGACCCCCCGAGTAATAGAAATTAACATGGGATAGTAAAAATTAAAAAATTAAAAATTAAAAAATTGAACATGAATTAGGGATCGAGGGAATTGGTAATAATCGGCATCGTGAGAATTTCAGAGATCGTGTTTGGACAGTAATAGAATGGACAACAGAAGAATAACCTTTAAAGTTCATTAACAAAAATGCTTCCCTAAAGCAAGCACTATGAGCAGAGTTAAGCTTAAGGGACTAAATGTGCCAGTTACACTAGGTGTCACCCTTGTGCGTAAGAAATTCAATTATACCTGGTGTAGAAGGGTTACCGCAAGGCGTGTAATATCTCAGTGAAGATGTGAATGCCAAAGATGAAGAGGTAAATATTGAATGGTAAAGGAAGAATGTGGTAAAAAGGTGAAAAGAATGTGATTGCATTTATTCAAATCTTACAGATATAATATGACTCCAGAACGTTATGCAAGCATGATGTTGGGGAGAATCAATAAGGGTTTCGCACTCGATGATATTGATAAATAAGTGGAAATGAACAGTTGATACATAAGGATCCCGTATGAAAGGTAAGTTAAGACAAAGGACATAACCCAAGAGGAGTTACATAAAAGACAAATATGAGAGTGGACCAACGAGTAGTCTGTAGTTGATTTAGAAAGAGTCTAGTTATATCTAAAGAAGAGGTCATAGATAAATCAACAGATCATGCAAAATAAACGTAGTGAAACCCAACATAGGGAATTCAATCTCGTAGATATGATCTCATCGTGATCCTTGAGTGATGTTAAGATAGAACGTTGGGTAGTTAAAGTTACCGTATAAGTGTTGCAGAAATAAAAGAGGGTGTCACTAGGGACAACTAAAATTTCAGTTCAGAAGCAAATTATGAGCACAAGGGCGCGAAGGTAAGTAACTAAGGATAATTATAGGCAAGTAAGAACATCAGAAATACCGTGGGGTATACAGTGAAATAAACTCGCGATGTACAAAAGTTAGAGGGTCTTCCCTAAGCACTGCAACAAAAGACTAGCTGAGGAAACAAGGAAGAAGGCTTCAACATAAGCATAGTGACCTAAAGAAGAAATGGTCTTGTAACAACAATCTCACTATAATATTGTATGCACTCCATAAGAAAGTGGCACCTATCGTGGAGAATGAATGGGAAGAAGAAAAAAAATCAAGAGTTGATAATTAAGATCATATGAGATATTGGGAACTTCAGTATTCATGGGAAATAAGATAAGCCAAGTATGTATACATCAAGTGGCAGAACGACTAGGAAAAGTAATTGCTTACATTTAAAGACAACTGGGAAGGCATGAAAGGAATTCTATGGTTCTTGCATGTTAAAAGGAATGTTGCAAGTAATATAAATAGATATGCTTAGGCCGCAAGATAAAGTACTGTAGAGCAACAAGATTTTAGCTAGACAGGAGTAAGGATAAGAACATGTGAGTGAGAAGGTGACAAGAATAGGTAAGTCCTCGGGATTAAACCCATAACAACAAGAGAGATGATGGTTTCCATAAAGTTATAAAAAGATCAGTATAGCAGGAGTGAACTCAAATGAGTTTAAAACTAGGAGAATTTAGAAAAGATGGAATGCTACCCTGGTAGTATAGTAAGGGTGTAACTGTGATAAATGATAAGAGGATGACGTTTAGGCCTTTGATTGATTAATGATTTTGAGAATAAGAATTTCATGAACTGCACGGGATTAGAATACCCCTATAGGATGAATCACATTGGGATTCTATGAAATACAGTTATTGGAGTATAGTGTCGTCCCTGAGTGGATCAGGAAAAGCACTTCAGATATCCCTCGATGAGACGTGAGCCCTAGTGACGATATATTACGTAAGAGGTTTCAAGTTATCAGTGGTAGATTATAGATCAACATTAAGGTGAATCAACAATAGATGGATGAAAGTTAAAAAGTATGAAATGAGATTAGGCTGTCATTATTAAGATGAACATTAATAAGGAAGCATTAAATGACGTAGATTTATACATATAGGATAAGCAGAGAGAGAGTAACCTGGAGTTGGGTGGCAGGCCATGATAATAATAAACTGAAGTAAGATTTATAGTACAGTATGACCTACCTAATTGTGGTAAAGACATAAGTATAAATAACTGAGGCCATGAAACAAAAATACAACAATGGTCATAAGTTCGACAAAGTACCAAGCGAAGAACTTTAGTACACCTATAGATGCCCAGAGGGACAACTTGTCAAACTTCTGTATATGTTCCCAAAGTGAAAATCTAGGGATTGGCTAAAAACAGGAGGGAAAAATGAGAGAAGAGTCGCATAGACGCACATACAAAGACAAAGTCGTCTAGACTGCATGACAGAAGGTAGCAACAGTTACGAGATTGTAAGAATTTCCACCACAAGTCGTGGTGTGAGAAAGAGGCCTAAAGGAATAAATGCCTTAGCCTTTGGATTTATTCACCGAACAACTCCCTAGATGGAAAAGACAATATTAAAGTATTCGTAAGAGCTATTTCTTAAGAGACGGATAAGTGCATTAGTCAACATTCGAAGACGAATGTTCCAAAGGGGGGAATGATTTTACACCCTATGTTTTCGTATGTGAGAGTACGTCGTAAGTCAATTTATGTAAGCTCAGAAATAAGATTATATTTGGAAGAACATAAAGTAAGTTAATCATGTTACCTTGGCTTACAAATATTTAAGATCATGAATAACGAGTACCAAGAGGGTTGGAAAGCTTAGAAGCTAAACCAATTGAAGAAAATAAGTTTCGTCGAAAGTAGATGAGTTTGGAATGTTATAACATGTACTTTAGGGTGAGACTATGGTTAATTACATGATAAGTAGGTTATTCTATGAGTTATGTTTTTCATATGATAGTTTTGTTCTATGTTTTTAATTCAAGCAAGTTGTGGAACAAAAGTTGGCAAAGGTCTTCACAAGTTACATTCATAAATTTGTTGAAAATTAGGTCAAATGTATCTGATATTTTCTCCCAATATACTTGGAATTAGGGGATTATATACCTACCAAATTGAATATATATGAGTCTAGTTTCCAACACATTAAACCTCTCATCTATATGACATAGGACTAGAGAGATATTTGCAGTTTCGCGAGACTGCGCATACATCATAAGTGACAAGTAGGTGGGTCACTAATGCTTTTTGAGAAATATATTTCGTGTGTTATATGAGGTCTTATTGGGACATATTATATAACAAATTAAAAGGTCTTGGAATGTAGTTTCAAACTCTCTTAATCATTCATTCATACGACATCCAAATAAAAATATATAAGCGTCAGAAGATGGGCCAATGCTAGGGTGACAAGTTAGCACCTCTTTGACTTTTCCAAAGCTGATATATATAAGCCTTAGGTCGGCTTTCTCTTCGGTTTTTAGTATAAAACTACCATATAACACCCATAAACATATCCTTAAGCTATCTTCTAGTGTTTCAAAGAAGATTATCATCCCGGGCATGAAATCGTGAAGCGATAACATCAAAACGATCCCTACGACGTAAGTGTCATTATACCGCCTCTCTTTTTTCTTTGTAGTTAGAGTTTTGGGAGGTACTTCATAGTTAAAAAACGTCTAATATCTGTATTTACGTGTTTAAATATAAAGGAAGGTTGATAAATGTATTTCCTAATAGTTAGAACTCACGGGACGGTGGTCAGAAGACGTGAGTTCGAGTTATTTGATTTGTAGTAGACTGTTTGTGGGCTGTTTCGTGTTGGACTCTTGTGCTGATGTTTAATGGAGTTTTGGAGGATAAAAGGTGTGGGAAAACAACACATAATGACGGAATGGTGGGCTGGTTGTTCATCGTTATTTTTGTTAAGGTTGTTTGACACTACTTTTGTTGTCATTTCATATATGAAGTGATTAGGGTGTGTAGGTTGTTTTGTGATATATTGTGGTGGAGATAAGGTTGGGAAATAATGCATACATGTTGTTGTTGTTTTGTTTTTGGTGTTTCTGGTATATCGTATTGGAGGAGGGCCTTGTTACATGGGAGACGTTGCCTGAATTTATGTAAACGAGCTACTAGCTTAAGTTACAGACTTAGCCCTTGCTCAACACTGATTTTGAATCTCCTTATGATATGATATGATAGATAGAGTTGAATTATTTGAAGAGTTTCTTGGAAGGTATTAAGGACTCAACTTGGTTAAGTTATGTTAAGGCACTTCCTTCATTCTTTTGGCATGATCTAAAATGAAACGAACGTAAATGATACGCTATTTCATAATGAATCTACTCCTAGCAACTAAGGTTGTCCATGTTGTTCTTTCCTTACAAAGTTATTCTAAGAAAGTATGTATTATCCTTGAGTCCTAGTGAAGTTCATATTTATGGTATGATGTCCATAATGTTAATTGAAGGTGCAACTACCTTAGGTCACTCCGAAAGGTTTAGTGCGTAATTCCATGAGTACAACATGCATTATATATAGTATCTATTTTACTCTACCGAGCCGTGCTATAGTCGGCCAGGTACGGAACCTATTGTGAAACCACTGATTAGTTGGGTTTACTGAGCTCCACGTGTCCGGGTACGATTGTACCGAGCCTTATGATGGCCGGGTATGTTTTTATCGAGTCCTCTTCGAGGCCGGTACGATATGATGATGATGATGCCCACAGAGGCAGATGTTTTCAAAATATTATGTATATATATGTATCACGCATTTCATGTCACTATCTCTTACAGGTACTCAGATGCTACAGGTTGTATCTCCTATATCTCTCTTTACATTACTGTTCTTATTTATGCTTTTCTGCCTTACATAGTCAGTACTTTATTCGTAATGACGTCCCTTTTTCCTAGGGACGCTGTATTTCATGCCCGCAGGTCCTTATAGATAGGTTTACAGTCCTCCTAGTAGGCTATCGGCTCAGCGGAAGGTGTTGTTTCACTTCACTTGCTCCGAAACTGCCTATTTGGTCAATATGATTAGGACATGCATTGACTGGTATGGCGGGGCCCTCTCCCGACCTTTATGTTGTTTATGTACTCTTAGAGGCTTTTAGACAAATGTCAGGTATATGGATACTTGTATGGCCTTGTCGGCCTGTGTTTTGGGTTTACAAATGATCATGTCAGCCTTATAGGCGCGTAGGTCACATGTATAAGTTTCTATATCATGTTAGGTCGTCCTATGTGTAGCATTACCTTATGTTTTATTTCGGTTATCTCATGATGGATCTTTGGGCCCATTTACCCATGATAGTACGATAAGAAATATATGTTACATTGGTACTCGGTCGAGTAAGGTACCGGGTGCCCGTCGTGGCCCATAGGTTGGGTCGTGACAGAAGTGGTATCCGAGCAGTTCTGTCCTAGGGAGGTCTACAAGCCGTGTCTAGTAGAGTCTTGTTTATGGGTGTGTTGTGCACCACATTTATAAGCAGGAGGCTACAGAGCATTTAGGACTGTCACTCTTTCTTCTTACTCTAGATCGTGTGGTAGAGCTCAGTCGTAAGAACTCAATTTCCTAAATTCTATCTTATTCATAATACGACGATGCCTACATTTGAAAGATGATTAGTCAGAGTTTGAAATGTAGCTTTGGAAGAGATGAGTAAGAGGAACTCAATTTGCATCATGCTTATAATGAGTAAATGTGAGGTCCTCAGCAGATTATGTGTATACTAAGACGTGTAAGCTTCTTGGTAAGGAGCCGTAAGGAATGTATATCTATCCACCCATTTGGTAAAGAAAAAATATAACGAGAGAATAAGAAGGTAGATACAAGTTTCAACAAGTAAAAGGAGCAAGGTGAAGAGAGGTACGAGGTACTCAATTAGTGAAGATTATCAGTATTTACAATCCAGGAAGATAAATATAATCATTATGCGTTACTTTCAACAATAATAGAGATATATACAATTGGCCACATTCATCTCAATTATGCCCTATGAGAGCTAACCGATATAGCTTAAGAGAAGGACGGGATATCATAATCCAGTTAGGGTTAAAGTCCAAAATGTTGGATGAATTGTTAGCATTATCTCAAATTTTTGGAGGGTAGTGCACGACATGGTAATTGTTCTCATCAGGAGGTAGCCAGATGGTGCACTCTAGAATGTCAGAAAGTTCAGAAGATAGGCATTGGAATCCTAGAAGGGATGAATATTTACCTTAGGATGACTCCTGCCCCTAGTAAATAGTGAATGTTAGTCGACCCAAGAGCCAATGAGATGGTGCAAAGGGTTTTAAAAGCAAAAGGCTATTTTGTTGAAGTTTCAGAATAAGGTAATAGACATAGATATTAGCATGAGAATAAGAAGAGAGTAAATGAAGCATTGTGAGTAAGATGTGATAAATGAGTGATAACGGTAAATCAAAATATGACAGGATGACAAAGTTTATAGTCAAGTGAAGGAAAAGACATGCCTTGAGACAATAAAAGTATAGGCCCTAAAGTCATATCCTCATTTCGTGAAATGAGTCGGTGAGTGCAACACGATTACCAGAAGGAAAAGTTAGACCCCCCGAGTAATAGAAATTAACATGGGATAGTAAAAAATAAAAAATTAAAAATTAAAAGATTGAACATGAATTAGGGATCGAGGGAATTGGTAATAGTCGGCATCGTGAGAATTTCAGAGATCGTGTTTGGACAGTAATAAAATAGACAATAGAAGAATAACCTTTAAAGGTCATTCACGAAAATGCTTCCCTAAAGCAAGCACTATGAGCAGAGTTAAGCTTAAGGGAATAAATGTGCCAGTTACACCAGGTGTCACCCTTGTGCGTAAGAAATTCAATTATACCTGGTGTAGAAGGGTTACCGCAAGGCATGTAATATCTCAGTGAAGATGTGAATGCCAAAGATGAAGAGGTAAATACTGAATGGTAAAGGAAGAATGTGGTAAAAAGGTGAAAGGAATGAGATTGCATTTATTCAGATCTTACATATATAATATGACTCCAGAATGTTATGCAAGCATGATGTTGGGGAGAATCAATAAGGGTTTCGCACTTGATGATATTGATAAATAAGTGGAAATGAACACCTGATACATAAGGATCTCGTACGAAAGGCAAGTTAAGACTAAGGACATAACCCAAGAGGAGTTACATAAAATACAGATATGAGAGTGGACCAATGAGTAGTCTGTAGTTGATTCAGAAAGAGTTTAGTTATAGCTAAACAAGAGGTCATAGATAAATCAACAGATCGTGCAAAATAAACATAGTGAAACCCAACATAGGGAATTCAATCTCGTAGATATGATCTCATCATGATCCTTGAGTGATGTTAAGATAGAAGGTTGGGTAGTTAAAGGTACCGTATAAGTGTTGCAGAAATAAAAGAGGGTGCCACTAGGGAGACGCCTAAAATTTCAGTTCAGAAGAAAATTACGAGCACAAGGGCGCGAAGGTAAGAAACTAAGGATAATTATAGGCAAGTAAGAACATAAGAAATACCTTGGGGTATACAATGAAATAAACTCGCGGCTTTACAAAAGTCAGAGTGTCTTCCCTAAGCACTGCAACGAAAGACTAGCTGAGGAAACAAGGAAGAAGGCTTCAACATAAGCATAGTGACCTAAAGAAGAAATGGTCTTGTAACAACTGTCTCACTATAATATTGTATGCACTCCATAAGAAAGTGGCACCTATCATGGCTAATGAATGGGAAGAAGAAAAAAAATATCAAGAGTTGATAATTAAGATCATATGAGATATAGGGAACTCCAGTATTCATGGGAACTAAGATAAGCCAAGTATGTACTCTTGGAGGCTTGTAGACAAATGTGAGGTATATGGATACTTGTATGGCCTTGTCAGCCTATGTTTTGAGTTTACAAATGATCATGTCAGTCTTATAGGCGCGTAGGTCACATGTATAAGTTTCTATATCATGTTAGGTCATCCTATGTCTAGCATTCCCTTATGTTTTATTTCGGTTATCTCATGATGGCCCTTTTGGCCCATTTATCCATGATAGTACGATAAGAAAGATATGTTACGTTGGTACTCGGTCGAGTAAGTTATCGGGTGCTCGTCGCGGCCCATAGATTGGGTCATGACAGAATCCCTCACGGAATGATTCATGGCCCAGAACATCATGGTCTAAAGACGTCATCCTAACCGTCCGAAGACAATTCTCGTGGTCCGAAGGGAATCTGCATCATGTTAAATTTCCGCACAAATATATACTCATAGTATCTCTTTACTTGCAAGTGACCCGATAATCAACCACTGTCCCAATAGGAGCAATCTCGCTCCAGTTCCTACAAATTATCTCAAACCCGACTTCACCATAACCATCTTTTCACCTATGCCAAAATCTCGTATCCGTTCTTGTGATGACTTCATCGGTATATTCCGTCGATGAACCCAGAACTACACACGGCCTGATTTCTATAAAATCAGGGATACGTAGGCAGCTCAGGAACAAGAGTGCAGCCTAAATATCTCAAATCATCTCGCTCGGTCAAAATTGGCCATCATATCTTTACCCGACAACTCTTTCTTCCTTCCTGGGTAAAGATGGGCAGCTGTTGATACCCAATTTTTTTCAAATACATATATACCTTCAAAACTATGCATTTGCATCAATTGACATTTTTTCATAATTTTTACATTTTTAGGGATTTTTAATTAATTTATCCCAGTATTTTATTTACATAAATAATTACTAATTGCATCACAAATGAATTTATAACATTTCATGGTTTAACTTTGTTGTCTATATTCATATTAAGCTTAAATTATTGCACAAATAGCCATATTTACATTTTTGGGTTACAATTGCAATAACTTTGCAATTATAGACCATGCATGCATTATTACATTATTTTACCAGAAAATAGATCATCGTATTTTTAAAATATTGAGTAATTATTTTAAAACATTTCTATGCATGAAAATTATTTTTGTAATTTGTTAATTATTTTATAAATTATTTTTTATCAATTATTTGGGTATTTAATAAATAACCCCTTTTATTTTCAGACCTAACCCCCTCAAACATTAGCCCAAACCCCTTAGGCCCAAACTTATACCTGCCCGACCCAATACCCCATTTAATCGTGGCCGTTGATTTTTTAGATCAACGGTACACAAACCCCCTTGCCATAATTAATCATAAAACCTAACCCCTAACCCTTTCATTCCCTCTAGCCCCGTCATCGTTATCTCCCTCGTCTCTCAACTCTCTCTCGATCGAACCCTAACCCTAAATGCTGTCACCGACGAAAACCTTCTTCCTATGGTGCTTCTATGTCTTCTCCGGCCAGCCTTGGTCTTCTATACGCCATGGCTCTTCGACTTCATGAGTCCTTGAGAGGATATCAAGGAAATCCAACTGGTTCTGGTTCGAAACTTGTTCATCGTCCTGTCTCAGGCCATTGTCGTTTGTAAGTAAGGGATTTCTCCTTGTTTTATTATGAATCCATGGGTCTTTTGACCGATTCTCTTCATCTCTACTATTTTTTCTGAAAGTCCTAGTTCATTACTGCCGATTCTTCTTAGATCTTTATAGATCTAGGGTGATTCGAGTACTATTAAGTGTTTTCCTTTAAAAATCTCTTGTTTTAATTAGCTATTTTGATTTTTAATCACTCTTACTAAACTAGGGTTCGTCCTAAACTATTTTTCAAAGACTTTTCTGACCTCTAAGTGCTTAATTAATTGTTTTTTCATCATCGTGACTGATTTTGCAAGAATATTCAAACCCTAGTTTATTCTATGTGATATACTAGTCTTCAATCTTTGCTTCGATACTTTGGGTGTTTCTGTTATACCGGTCGTATTGGTTTACCCCTTTTTTTGACTTAAATGTTTTCCCTGTTAAAATATAATATTCTGGCGGATTTCTGCCCTAATTGACCTTTGCTAGGGTTCGAACCAGTTTTCTTTTTAAACCCGGTAATTTTGTGAAGTTTTATTCATTTATTTTCTATTTATGGAACCTAAGTGATTCTTCTAGTAAAATAAATATTCTTTGGAGATTTTTACTGATTATTTCCTATTATTTTGCTCTCTTAAAATTTGTGTGCATAGATTTTATTTGTTTCCTTATTTATGACTTTAATTGGTCACACTTGCCTTAATTAGTCGTCCATATGATTTTCGGATTTTTACTAACTCCCTATTTGGTATAATTTGGATTCCTTGCCTTAATTAATCCTCCCCCCATGTTGTTACCGTTAATCAATTACCCCAAATTAAGGGGGTCTATTCCGAACTCCTTTAGGCGAATTGATTCCGTGATTATGTGATTATCCTTAATTGGCTGACTTCTGATTCCTTTACCTTATTTGTTCTACTTCTAAAGTGCTATATATACACTCTTGTTTTATCTCTCAAAGGACACGAACATTAGTTCAAGAACACACACTCACACAAAATTATCTCTCTTCTCTCTCTTTTTGCTACTTGTGATAACTGCTTGTCTAGCCGGCTGAAAGCCAAGGCTAGGCTGTGGAACTCTGCTTGCTTTACTTTCTGTATCTTGCTTCCTTAACTGGTATGTTCTTATTCAATTATGAAATTCAACCTTATGTGCTCCATAGTTGTTAAATCCATGCCTATTTCCGCACTAGTTTAATTGGCTATGTATTTGATTGTCTTCCTGTTTACTGCTTTGCTTAATATGCTGGAGTCTTACCCTCTTTTGATCAAATGTTTAGTCAGCATGTCTAGGTCTCATTTGTCTTGTATGATACTTGGCCAGCATGTTTACTTGAGTTCTTTTTTACTTCCCTTGACTAGTATGCTCATGTCAGTATCATAGACACCTAATGTATTTGGTTAATCCTAATTGGCATGACTAGCTCTATGTAGTAGAACCCTGTCTTCAACATGACCATTCTCATATTCTGTCTCTATGTTTATTATCCATTACCACTTTAATTTCAAGCATGATCCCCTTGCTAATACTTCGAAGCAATAGTTTTTATGTTCTGGTTGCCAATCAGTTCCTAGTTGTTCTGTGTACTCGCTGGTCAATGTGCTTCCCCTTTTACCGTGTTCATGATTTTATGACTTAAGCCTCTATGTTCCCAATCCCCTGATCCCTTATTGTAAACTTGTTTGCCTTCACTTAGAAACAAGTAATAGATGGTTTTGAATCTGGGCACTCTAAGTGTTATGACTGTGTGGTTGCTTGTTGAATCTTTCTTCTTCTCAAAATTGTTTTCAAAATTATTTTACTCTTAACTTTTTTTAAGAATTGTTCCTATTCCTGGAAATCTTTTCACTCCTAAAATTTTTACCTCTATAAGATTTTTTACTAAGTTCTTCCAAACTATGTCAAGCACTCTCACTTCTACTCTTAGATTACTTAAGTTCTGCCCCTCCAGTGTGTGTACTGCCTAGGAATCCATGAGATTCCTCCGAACTCTGGCACACTGGGGCTGGCCTTTCCATACTGCACATAATCACTTCCCTTCTCAAAGGATCTTGGTGTGAGCATTTCCCGGGATCCCTGAGGTCCTTAGGGAACTTTGACACACTAGGACACCCTATTGGCTATGAGACTTTGGCATCCTGGACTGTTTTGAAGGCCTGGTATTTCCAGGTTCACTTTGGGCCTATCTCAGGATCCCTATAACATAGCTTATATTTATTCATTCATTTATGATCTGTAATAATAACCTTTGTAAACATATATTGGGGAAATTAGTAAAAAGGGGAGGGATCCTTATATAATTTTTGTGAGGGAAACCGAGTAGAATATCATGCCTTAGGTCTATATTGCGTGTACTTGCATTAGAAATCATACTTTAGGTTTATATTATGTGTACTTGCATTAGAAATCATGCCTTCGGATTATTGTGTTTACTGGTTTTGCATACTAGAAAATATGTTATAGGCTCATCACTTTATTTATCACAAAATTATATTCCTGCATAAATATGACCACCTAGAAATCATGTTATTCAGTTACCGCTGTAATTCTGCTTAATAAAAATGTCCATCCTTGGTGTGCATTAGAAATCCTGCTTTAGGACTGTGTTTGTATTCGCTTTAAATCATGTCCACATCGCCTAAATCAATAAGTGTCCTGTCTATACGAATGTTTAAAAGCAATTTCAACGCCTAGACACCATGTTATAGGATAAATATGTATGAAATCGGTTTCGTGATAATCAGCACCTAGACAAGCATGTTTATAGGACGTATTAAAACTCAAAATGTTTGCTTTCCTTTAGTCAATTTCCAGAATTCTGTTTGTATTTTTAGATAGCATGTTATAGGGTATCCCTAAACCACGCCTAGGCAAGCCTATAGGTAATTAAGGCCTTATAAAAATTGTAAAACTAAGCTTTATTTATTTGTGACTGCCCAGATTCAACAGGTTCTAAAAATCAGTAGGCAAACTGATAAGGTCTTTACCGCTTCGCCTTAACATAATGCTGCACATTCCCTGTTTTTCATGCTCACCTAGATATCATGTTCTAGGACATTTTCTGAAACATCTGAAATCTTGTTGTTTGAAACGTGCTAATTGCCTGTTTATTTGCGGAGGTAAACATGAACCCTTAATTATTGTCTTACTTGACAGTCCTGTTTGTTCTTTGTTGTCGCTTAAATTTTCCTTTTTAAACACTTTAGGAGAGTCTAGAACTGCCTAAAAATAGAGTTCGTTTAATTAAAATCGCTTATAAAATCGCTAAGGGGAAGGTAATCGGGTAGTAAAAGGATATGATGACATGTGCGCTAATGCCACATGTAACCCCTCTAGTTGAGGAAGGATTATCGACATTGTACAAATGTGATCCTATAGGCTAATAACTTAGGACTTCCCTATCTTTATACATATGTGTTCTTAGACTGCTTACCTATTAAATTTCCCTTATCTTATTTCCATATGTGTGCTTAGACTGCTTATCTGTTAAATGACTAATTCACCAAGTAAGTTTGGCAGGGGCCCACCATTGTGGACATTGAGGGGTGTCTAAGACCTTCCCCTCAAGGTAATTTCAAGCCCTTACCCAATCTCTGGTAACGCAAACCGGTTTTACGAGTCTCTTGCAATAGGTGCACTAACGCACCTTAATCCGTCAGGTGGCGACTCTTCTCTTTTAATATCCATTTAAAAGAGTTGTCATATGTCGAAACCCGATTTTGCGAGAAAAGGGAGGCGCGACAGCGGTATCGCCGTAAGGAGGCACACACCCGCCAGGGAAGTAGGATTAGACGTTGCACAAGAGTCGGAAGTTGGGTTAACCATGGTCTTGAAGGAGGATGTCTAAAGCACAGAAGTTGGAAGCAACAGTCACTAGAACCGGAGGAATGGGCACACAACGAAGAAGCATAATAGAGACAAAGAATCATAAAGGAAAACAAAAGAGAGAAACGCATGGGATTCGATATCAGATGAAAGCAAAACAAACACAAATGGCCTCAGATCCATATTTATAAGAGTTCGAGCGCCAAAACCAAGAAATCAAGCCATCATTATCCAGCGTAGATATCGAAACTGCAGAGGCGCAAGAAACAACACAAAGCGTCGGGGAAAACGCATCATAATGACGCATGATGTCATGACGTCATTCTGAAAAGACGTATCCCCAAAGCTTGCAACTTATGAAAAGTCATGTTGCTACCACCCCTAAAGCACCGCTATCCAACTTGCTCGCTCGACTTCATCAACAATGACAAACAGAGTCCGGTCACCAAGGCCACTCGACCTCGGTCTTAATAAGCGGAAGGACTAACTGTATAGGCAAAAATCTGCCCTTGGAATATCTAGCATAAAATGGCATTAATGAATGTCATCAACCGAGCTCGATGTAGACATAACGAGATTAATGGCTGATGTGTCGATATAAGCCTTGGTGGAGATATCAATGGAGATCGCAGTCAAAATTTCAACAAGGGTCCAGGTCGAGATCGATTATTAATGATAAGACTTGCAACAATTAATTTGTCAGAATAGGGTATTAAAAAGGGGAATATTCTAGAGAATATTTCCGGTGTTTGTTCTATTAGGGTTTTCTAAGAAAAATGACCCATATATATAGAAAAAAGAGATAGTGATAAGGGCATGTAATATTTTTCTAATAAGAACACTTTTGGGAAGAAGACTCCCTCTCTGGCAAAAACACAAAGACTACATTTTTATAAAGATTCCCGTTCATATCATTTTCCACTTTTCCATCAGATCCAAGGATTGTTCATACAAATCTTAAATCAATCTGTCATTCACCATTGTCAGGCGGAGTATTCACCTTGTCCATTCATTATCGGTTGAATCATTCTCTTTATTTACATAAATGTCATTTATTAACATTTATTGCTAGATATATCTCATTTAATGTTCTTATTGTAAGAATATTTCATATTTATTGTCATCAATAATATGTGAACTCTGTCTCATCATCGTGCATCCTTGTGCTTAATATCTAGAGTTATAACCCTTAACTAGATTTAACCCTTCATTATATAAATTTAATAGTTTAACCGGAGATTATATTGCTTGGTCAAACACTATCTACCTTGCCATTTCTACCTGAGAGATAATGCCTAATGAATAATAAATATAATAAATTTACTAGTAAACTTGGTTAAAAGCCTCAAAGGTTCTCTAATTATATATAATGATTGTTCAAGTCGAGATTATATACAAAGATAATTTTAAAAATCCTGCTGCTTTTATCAAGGAGCAATTTGGATTGGACTTTTTAGACGTTCACAAAATTAAGACAATTGTCTTCTTCTAAACTATTTCAGTGTCTCTTCTGCAACAGAATAAGAGAGAAGTAAAAATACTACTATTGTTTATCATGTTATAATCACAGAAAAGTGTGGTGGTGAATATTCTCTGTATACAGTTGGAAACACCATAGACAACCAGACTTCACTTTCAAATTATACCAATATGATTGGCATTTAATTCCCTAGCATTATAGCAGGCTACAGTTGGATGATAAGTTAAAATTTTTCTAGGGATATATTGTATTAAGCCAAATGTATTTAGACACAACCTTAACTTAGCTTTATGAATCTAAATAACTAACAAGTTTACCTTTTATATGCTAACGATGCGAAAAGCTTTTAACTATATATCCAGTTACTCGAATGTTAATTATAGGCAAGCAATATAAGTTTATTACCTATAAAATATGATAAATGGCCTAGTACAATTGGTAAAACTACACCAATATATAAACTAAATTATCTCGCTGTTGTAAAATAAATACATAACTAAATAGTCGAAATTTGAAGATGACCAATTGTGGGTTTTAACTATATGTTTGAATTTTAAACCACTTTCCCAAGTTGTATAGATTCTTTTTGTATATGAAATCAAAGCTATACTTGATACCTACGCTAACAAAAACAAAATAATAGAGAGAATAGTTGTTGAGAACCAAAATAAATATAACTTGTATAGTTGTATACCGTGTAATTAGTTAAGGTGCGTGCAAACTGGTCAAGCTTATATCGTATTAATAGATAAAGTTATTTGGACCATCTAGTTTGGTCCTAATACTCAAGAAGAGCTACAAAAACGCAATATATATTATTACTGGTAATAAAATGAAAGTAGCGGAAAAGTTTGGTGCTTGTTTTTCCACTTATGGCTGCTACGTTATTAATTTCAAAGAATTTTGCACTACGTCTTTAAAGATAGTCGCTCTATATATAAAGTATACAGAATTTCCATCAAATAAAGTGACTTATATTTTGTCCTTAAAAATCGTTGAATGAATCTACCACTACCTAGTGAGGTGACTATCCAATATGCTATTGTGTTTTAGCTCAATCAGTTGATTATATATTGCATATTGCATATTGCATAGTCACTGATATTTAGCTTAAAGTGTATATCTTTTTATGTATATCGCCTCGTGTTTTACTTTTGTTTTGTGAGTTTTAGATGTAAAATGTGATGATTTATATTAATTTGAAGTGTTTTTATGTTTAGGAATGATTCGGGATCAATCGAGGGCGAAACGCGCGAAATTTGATCCAAAACAGACGAAAACGCAAAAATCGGGCAAAGTGGCGATTTTGGGCGCCACAGGCAGCGCCTAGCCCTACTAGTGGCGCTGGAGGTAGTACACAAAATTGGGGCAGCGCCCTGGTGGGCGCCCGGTGCTAGCCAGGGCGTCGGTGACGAGTCTTTTGACCTATTTTGCCCGGGACACGGTTATTTCGGCCCTAAACCTACCCAACACGTATAAAAGCAAGTCTAAGCTTATTTTTGAAGGAGACTAACATACTTTGAAGGGGAATTCACGTGGAGGAACACATACCACGCTTGAAGGAGGCTTCTACCTAGTTTTTCTTCTCTTCTCTTCCTTTAATTTCATAGTTTATTAGTTCTAGAGTTTTGGGTGCTACATGAACGTTGTAGTTTGAAGCTTGAATTGTTCTTATTATTTTATCATATTGGTTTATTTATTCAATCTTGCGCTTAATTATTTGATTGCTTGATCACCAATTGAATACTATCTACGAATCTAGGATTGAACTCGGGAGAGGGAATTCTAGATTGCATATAAGATTGGGTAGAGCAAGATCTTAACCCTTCAGGGGAGCGGATTTGCGGTTGGGATAGGAATATACCTAATCGCCTTGCTTGGTTATTATACGGGAATTATTAATGCGTTCTTGTTAATCCTGATT
>MDKI01144560.1:0-134604 GCA_005239505.1 Nicotiana paniculata
CCCATATTTATATTTGCAACACCCGTTTAGTCTTTATAGAAGACATAGTTGAGCGTGATTAGTAGGATATAAACCTGGTAAGGGTCTTGGTAAGAAGCTGCAAGGTATCTCCAAACTAGTACATCTAAAGCGCCATGGCACGACATTCGGGCTCATATATCGGTATACCTGGCAGGAATATCGGAATTTGTCGCCACCATGGCGTGGCCCATACTACCCCCTTAAGCAACCCGTACCGTACTTGAGTCAGACTTTCCATCTGGCCGATATCATATAAGGATCAGGGGAAGAAGAATCATTGGTAGCATTGAGTAATTTGTTCTTAGAAGATGATGATATGGACTGCTGTGTGATCGTCGAGGAGGAGAAGGAGGAAGGCCCTACCATCCAAGCTGTGGAGAGAAGAGCATTCCTGAAGAACTAAACTGTTAGACCATCAAGGGCCCGATGATTCCAGGGTAGCAAGGCTGAATAATGTTGTTCACTTTACTAAAAATTGATTTCTACTTTTGCATTTTTTCTTTTGTCTTAGATAATATTTTTCAATGTTCCAAAAAAATGCTATTTGAATTATTGAAAATAATTTTCTTTGACATTTTCAATGGCTTGATCTTATATTATTACTAGTTTTTTCATATCTCTATCCCTACAGCGTTACTATTTCTTACCTTGATGAACTGACGACTGCGACATGTAATGACACAACGCAACAAAAGGATAGTAATTCATAAGAAATTGAAGAATATGATGTAATACCTGAAATATCGTCAGAGAAGTAGAGAATTTTGAGAACAAACCCAAGTCCAACCTGGACGAGACTGAGATAGTCAACTTGGGAGATTTCAAAATTGTCAAGGAAACCCGCATAAGCATCAATTTTTCACCATCAGAGAAAGATGAATATACTCGGTTCTTGAAAGAATATGAGGATATCTTGCATGGTCATACGACAATATGACCGGGTTGAGCACATCCATAGTGGCTCACAAGTTACCTACAAATCCAATATGTCCACCAGTGAATAAAAAACTCAGAAAATTCAAGCCAGACATGAGCCTGAAAATCAACGAAGAACTCACTAAGCAAATCAAAGCCGAGGTACTTAGAGTAGCTGAGTACCCAACTTGGTGGCCAATATTGTACCATCTTCAAAGAAAGCCGGGAAAGTCAAAGTCTGTGTTGATTATCGGGATCTAAATAGAGCATGTCCCAAGGATGATTTTCCGCTACCAAACATACACATTCTGATCGACAATTGCGCCAAGCATGAACTCCAGTCCTTTGTAGGTTGTCGCGCCGGTTACCATCAAATTGGGATAGATGAAGAAGACACAGAGAAAACAACTTTCATCACACCATGAGAAGTGTACTATTACAAAATGATGTTGTTCGGTGTGAAGAATGCTCGGGCCACCTACATGAGGGCCATGAAAACCATTTTCCATGACATGATACATAAAGAAATAGAAGTATATGTGGACAACGTGATCATAAAATACAAGAGGGCTACATATCACATAGAATATTTGAGGAAATTATTTGACCGACCACGGAAGTACAATCTAAAGTTAAATCCCGCAAAGTGTGCATTAGGGGTTCCTACTGAAAGATTGATGGGATTCATTGTTAGTCAGCGAGGAATAGATTTGGACACGTCAAAGGTTAAAGCTATCCGGGAATTAGCACCACCAAAAAGCAAGAAGGATGTGATGAGTTTCTTGGGACGTCTCAACTACATCAGTCGTTTCATAGCACAGTCCCCTGTAATATGTGAGCGGATCTTCAAAATGATGAAGAAGGATGATGCAACCAGCTGGACCAAGGATTGTCAAAGGGATTTTGACAAAATCAAGGAATACATATCCACACCACTAATCTTAGTCCCGCCAGAGCCTGGTAAACCACTACTACTCTACCTTGCAGTGTTAGGTCGAGCCTTCAGTTGTGTTCTGGGACAACATGACGAAACATGAAGAGAAGAGCAGATCATCTATTACTTAAGGAAGAAGTTCACTCCTTATGAAGTACGATACTCTTTGCTGGAACGCACTTGTTGTGCTCTGACATGGATAGATCAAAAGCTAAGGCATTACTTTTGTGCCTATACTACATATCTCATATCAAGGATGGATCCCCTCAAGTACATCTTTCAGAAACCCATGCCTACTGGGAAGCTGACCAAGTGGTAAATCGTGTTGAGTGAGTTTGACATTATCTATGTAACTCATAAAGCGGTCAAGGGACAAGCATTAGAAGATCATCTTGCTGAGAATCCTGTAGGAGGAGAATACGAACCCTTAAAAACGTATTTTCCTGATGAGGAGGTATCATTCGTAGGAGACGATATTGTTGAAGCCTACAAAGGTTGGAGGATGTTTTTCGACGGAGAAGAAAATTTAAAAAGATTGGGTATCAGAGCCATCTTGGTTTCAGAAACTTGTCAACATTATCCTGTGTCTGCAAAACTCAGATTCCCATGCACCAATAACATGGCGGAATATGAAGCTTGCATGTTAGGACTCAACCTGGCTGTTGATATGAATATTCAGGAACTGCTGGTGATTGTAAATTCAAATCTTCTTTTTCACCATTTACACTGAGAGTGGTCTACCAAGAATTCCAAAATACTACCTTATCTACATCATGTATAAGAAATAAAGAAGAGGTTCACAAAGATAGAATTCCGGCATGTCCTCATAATTCATAACGTGTTTGTTGATGCATTGGCCACCTTGTCATCAAGTATACAGCATACAGACAAGAACGTCATTGATCTCATTCAACTAATGATCCATAACCAGCTTGCGTATTTTGCCCATGTTGAATAGGAGATGGACGAAAAACCTTGGTTCCATGACATCAAATAGTATTTTTGAAAAGGAGAATAACCGGAGCATGCAAGCCATACTCAGAAACGGAGGAACTCTATAAAAAGAAATCGTGACCTGGGACTGTTAAAGTGTGTTGACGCAAAAGAGGCTTCTAAGGTCGTTGCGGCTTTTTATCTGCGACAAAATCGTGTGTCGATTTGGGGTTCAAGATTCCATCGTAACTCACAATGCCTCCAATCTCATTAGTGATCTGCTGAAATCCATGTGTGAGACTCTCAAAATAAAGCAGAATTGTTCTATTTTTTTCAAAATCACAATAGTTTATTTTAAATCTCGATATGCTTTTGTTTACCATATAGTTCCTGTTTATTTCTCTCTCAACTAGAATGCCTCAATTCCAGTTAACCTACTGTGTTCAGTGTGCCCTGTTTCTATCTGATCCATGGTTTCAGTTTACCTCTTTCTAGACTAGTATGCTTTAGTTCCTGTTTTATGTGTTTGTTTGTTTAGATACTTCAAACTTCAGCATGTTTCTGTTTAATACATGTCTATATGGCCTCGCATAGTGGTAATTAATGAACTAAGTAATCTTCAATAATGTGAAACTTTGTTTGATTCAGTTATATGTTCCCTACTCTGAACATGTTTAGATATTGCAAGCATGTGTGGATAGTCAGTTTTTTATAACCCAAGTGTCCTTGCTCTTTTTGTGATTGCTTAAATTACTAGTATAGTAGCTATGTTCGCATAAGTCCCAATCTATTTTGATTCTACTTGTCTAGGTGGAGTTCTGTTTCTGTTTGCTCCTGGAGAAAAAACTATTTCATAAAACTGCCCTTACCCCTTATATACTATTTTCAAACTTCTACTCTAAGTTATATATGTTCCTACAACCCCCAATGTGAGCATTTCCTAGGGTCCTTGAGACTCCTCCGAACTCTGACACATTGGGGCTGGTCTTCCAATCTTTTACAAACTGTTATTCTGAGTAAGGTTCTGGTGTGAGCATTGCCTGGGGTCCATGAGGCCCTTGGGAACATTGACACAAATAAAGACCAATTTTACATGTTATGGATGGACCACCTGTATACTACAAACTTTCTTTGCTTGAAAGCATGGTTTCCAAGTTAATATTGGGCATGCTAAGTCTGCCTATAGTGTAGTAATTTTTACTATGTAATTCATTCATATTGGGTTGTAATAATGTAATAATCTCTGTAATAACAGATCTGGGGTTATTAGTAAAAGCTGGGGGGTTTCTATATATCTTAGTTCAAGCACGGGTAGAAATCCTGCCTATAGGTACATTGTGTTGATTCCTTATGTGCATGCTACTAATTGTTTAGAGATCCTGCCCTTAGGATTTCCTTCTAACTGTTTATGATTATGAATTTTCATATTTTTGGCATATTAGAGACACTGCCCATGGGTCCTTTATATCTCAGCATTAGAATCCATGTTCACATGATCAACACATATTTCCAATCTAATTTGTGCATTAGTGGTCATGTATATAGGATTCTATTTGTTTGATCTATAAACTTTCCTGGCAATTTGCTTTATAATTTTTGCCCCAATGTGATTAATAGATATCATGCCTATAGGGTAAATCAGTTGTAAAATTAGAAATCATGCTTGTTATCAGTTTCAATACTTAGGAATCATGCCTATAGGAGTTCATTAATTCTGCAAAAGTAGAAAGCATGCCTATATGATCTAAAGAGATAAAAACATGTCTGTTAAAATCAGTAACTCGTTGTTATAGGTTTATAATTAACAGTTGTAGATACCATGCCTATAAGCTTGTGTTCTGGTTTTCACTTAGGCATGTAGGTTTATTAATAATTCTTGGCCTAAAACTATGATCTTTTGCTGCTTGAAATTTGCCCAGATTCAGAACTTAATCAAAATCAGTGGGGAAATTGAATAGTCCCGATGCTCGCCTTAAACAAACTGCTTCTCTACATTGTGTTTCTGCTCTTTTAGATATTGTACCTATAGGATCCTAAATTAATGTAATTTGCTAATTGAAATGCGTGCAATTGTTAACTATTTTTGGAGGTTAACATGAGCCTTTAGTTCCTCTTCTATGAACGTCCTATTTGAATTGTGTTTTTCACCTAGATTTTTCTCATTTTAAGCAACCTAGGCCAGTCTAGAACAACCTTAAATAGGGGTCCTAAACACCTCCAGGACCATAGGTAAGGGACGGGTAGTGCACGTATAAGACACGAGTTAGAAGCTACTACACCGTTTAAGTAACAACTGAATGATAGTCATTTGGTAGTAAAGGAGATGATGACATATGCGCTAATACTATGTGTAGAACCCCACATGGGGAAAGTCACCATGTATTGCTTGGAAATGATCTTATAGGCTAAAAAACATAGGACCCCTTTTATTCTTGTTTTAAAATAATAGTTGCCTAAATATCTTTATATTGCTTTAAAGACTAATTCGCTTAATTATGTTTGACCGGGACCCACCATTTTGGACCTCGAGGGGTGCCTAACACCTTCCCCTCAACGTAATTTTGGGCCCTTACCGATCGCTGGTGATGTAAACTAGTTTCATGAGTTAATTACTCTAGGTTCCCTAACGCACCTTAATCCTTTAGGTGACGACTCTTCAAATACCATATATCATCCCAAAAGGAAGGGAGTTGTCTCAGAAATGTGGAAACCCCGATTTTGCGCGACAAAAGTGGGCATGATACTAGTTGAGGAGAAAGATTATTGTGCGTTATCAGACTAAGTGAGGGAGTCTACCGTCGACGGTTAAGTCATATAGGCATGTGTTGTTTTAGTTCCTATAATAGGTGTGCTCGTTGGTTAGCTATGATTTGAGAAGGTTATCATCTAGTATGGTTTGAGCAAGTGATTTGTTGAGTACATTATGTAATATGCTTTATTGGTATAGAGAGTTTGTAGGATGAGTTAGTTTGGCATTCGTTGTGGAGGTAGAGTGCAAGGAGATGGACTTGGTTTCTTAAGGATGAGGTTGCATCTTAAGTTATTAATGCGCTAATGTAGCACTCATTCGTCGCATATTGGTTCTGCATCGAAGTTAGAGCATAGTGGTTGACTCTCGAGAATGGTTCGAATGGGATAAAGACACATATGTGGTGTTTAAGAATTTATTTATTTGTGTATGGCTAGGACTCGATATTTTCATTAGATGGTGTCTAAACTTCGTTACTTCTATGTCATTATTGACTCAAGATGGTTGTATTAGAGAGATGAAAGATACAACTTCGAATTCATATAATGTGTATACGAAGCGAGCATTTCGATTTGAGTTACTTTTGGGTTTGACAATTTGCATGAATTGGTTGATTTGGATAGATCCAATTTTGATTACTTAGCTATGTGCTAATGGGTTTCAAAGAGGTCACGATGGTTTCCACCATGACTTGCGACATATATTTTCCACAAGTATGGAAGGTTATTGTGTGTTGATATGTCCTTCTAGATTGAGTTGAGTGGAAGGTTTCTTATTGATTGAGTGCTTATCCTACTCATGATTCATAGTAGATGATGAAATTCTTGTGTTTTCGTATTGTAAAATTGTAGATGCGGAGGGCCATGTGAGTTACTGGTATGTAATAGAGAATGGCGTGGTTCAGTTTAGAAAAGAAGGTTATGCGTTCTAGACAAAATGTGAGACTTTAGATGTTTAAAGGGTTCTAACACTATATTGTATCACCAGAGAAGTGTGTGTGTTATGTAAGGGATGTTGTGCATTGATTTGCAGATTCATGAATAATATTACGGTAATCGCCTTGTTGTTGACAGTTGAATTTCATGTTTTTGCTACGTGGCACAAAAGATTTATGGAAGTATTTCTCATGAGGTGATTCCGTATGAGCGATGTGTCAGTCATTTGAGCGGGAGAGTATATATCGGATATGGACAATCTTGTATTCGAGAGATTTAGAGACTATATGTTCTCATAGGTAGATTGTTCATTAATTGCAGATTGTGATGGCGTGCTAAGAGTTGGACGACTGGTTGTATATTTTATGCTTAGGTGACAATTGACTTTTTGGACGGTTTGTTACATATTTTGGATGGTTTGAATCAATTTGGGAGCCCATTGGTAGGCCTAATTAGAATGTGTATTCTACATAAGATCAAGTTTGTTTACTTAGCATAGCAATTCATGTATGGATATGTTACATGTGTTAGTCTCTCATGGTATGATAGATTGTTAGACTACTTGGCTAATCACACGTATGACGTGGTTTTATTTAGACGTGGTGGAAAGATTTGGAGCGAGGTGGCTCTTGGGATGTTGAGGTCCTTATTGGATCTTATTTGTACTTTTCTTGTTTAGGGTATATTGTGCTATTTGTCGCTCCTTGATTATGGTCATGTACATCACGTGATTTTTGTTAATATAACACATGTTTTTTTAGTATAATCATTTGGAATGGGTATTCCATGTGGGTTCATATGCTAGATCGATTTAAGCATCATATTAGAGTTATGTTGGGGTGTTTACGTGTGTTTTGTTTCTCCCTTATGGGATAGATTCATAGCGTTGTGCGTTCGTTATTAAAAATGTTGAACTTGTTGGATAGTTCTCTCATTCGGTTTACTTCCCATTATTGGTTAATAAAGATGTCATTAGTTAGGTGTGGATTGTGTCACTTCTGGCTAGGTGGTATTTTTTGTGGCTTGTCGGATGAGCAGCTTGTACTACGTGAGATGAGGTTATTGGACCTGGAATTAGTGCAATCGTATTTGGATGAGGTATTCTTGGTGGAAGAATTAGTCAACGTAGAATTTGGCAATGGTTCTTGTCGGGCTGGAGAGCTCCATCAGAATTGTAGTGAAAGTTTGAACCAAGGTTTCATTGGATATGAGGTATATTATTAGTACCGAGATTGGTAATAAGCATCTCTTATGCTCTGAAGATATTGCTACGAGTGTATGAGTTATGTGGTACATCATGTTGTTATATCTTGGGAATATCGTTATGGCTCGATGCAGCTAGTTGAGACCGATACATAGAATATATGAAAAAATAAAATCCAGTACGGAATTTCGGATGTTGAAAATTAGTTCTAAGTTTTATGGGCTAAGGTTGAAGAAAGAGTCTTCAATTGGGGTTATGATAAGCGACATATATGGAATGTGGTGACACGAGATCACCACGAGTATGCATGTGATGATTATATGTAGTGATTGGATGACTTTGGAATGACTCTTGGCACATTCGAGGATGAAAGTATGCGTAAGTTGGGGCAAATGCAATGACATGACAAGTTTCTTTGTGTTCTAGCATCTCGTTAGATGACTTTTTATTTCGATAGTCCATTAGATGTTTTATGTCTTGCGGGTATGAGTGATTTTTATCCCACGAGATATGGAAGTGATCTGGAATACTTAGTTCTTAAATAGAAGCTTTAAGTTGGGAGAGTTGATCAAGGTTTGACGTTTGAGTAACCGATCTCGGAATCGGCATTTGATTGTTTCTATAGGTTTATATGAGGATTATTGTAACGACCAGATCGGTCATTCCGAGAGTTCTAGCCCTGTTTCGCCCATTTATGCTTCATTATGTGTGGTTCAGCGCTTTTATGTTGTGTTGGGTTGGTTGGCTCGGGTTCGGAGTGATTGTGGAGAGAAATGCGAAACTTAGTCTCTTAAGTTGGTTAATTAGTTAGAAAAGTCAACCGAAAGTTGACTTGTAGGTAAATGATATCGGAATTGGGTTTTTACGCTTCAAATAGCTTCATTAGGTAATATAGGATGTTGGAGTAACTTCTGAGTGTTATTCGGAGGTCCGTGGTGGAATTAGTCTTCAATTGGCGAAAATGGATTTTTGGCGATTTCCGGTCGGCAGTGGAAAAATTAGATATCGGGGTCGGAATGGAATTTGGGAAGTTGGAATGGGTTTGTAGTGTCGTTTGTGATGTGTGTGAAACATTTAAACTATTTCGGACGTGGTTTGGTTGGTTTCAGCATCATTGGCGAATTTTTGAAATTTAGAAGTTCTTAGGCTTGAATCCGAGGGTAATTTGGTATTTTGATGTTGTTTTGAGTGATTTGAAGACTCGACTAAGTTTTTATGATGCGATGGTATATGTCGGTATGTTTAGTTCTGGTCCCGAGAGTCTCGGGTGAGTTTCGGGTTGTTAAGGGATCATTTTGGCCTCGTTGAGATAGTTGCTCAGCTGCAGAACTCTGTTTCTGGTTTCCTCTTTCACGTTCGCGACAGGGCCTCGCGTTACAGTGCTTATGAGATGGTGAGTTTTTTCCCTATCCGTTCGCAAAGAAGAGGGCGTGAATGGGAAGGGTAAGGCATTGTTTGCATCGCGAACGCGTGTGTTGTGCCGCGTTCGTGAAGAGGAGTGAGAAAGATGAGGACCCTAGATCCTTGGTCTACGTGTTCGCAAGGTGAGGGTCGTGTCCGCGAATATGTGAGCTGGTAAAGAATCGCATTCGCGAAGGTTAAAGTGGAAAGGCATTCTGGGTTGATCTACGCGAACACGAGAGGACAGCCGCGTTCGCGAAGAAGAAAATTTGGGCAGCTGTACTAAATTCAAATATCGAGGGTTATGAGTCTATAATTCCAAGTTTCAATAGAGAGCTCGGGAGAAGGCTATTTAAGAGAGGATCTTCATAAGAGTGATTGGGGTAGGTGTTCTTCACTTAGTTTTGGCTAAATTTCATGATTTTGTCTTGATTTTTTATCATCTAAGTTGGGAATTTGGGGTGAAAATTTGGGAAATTAGGGCTTGAAATTAGAGAGTTGATTTTTGGGATTTGAATGACCATTTGATGTCGGATTTTGAGGAATTTGATATGGGTAGACTCGTGAGTGAACGAGGATTTTAGTTTTGTAAATTTTTTCGGATTCCGAGACGTGGGCTTGGGGATCGGGTTGGACCAATTTCGGGATTTTTTATTTAATTTGATAGTTTTAGAGTGGGTTTAGTTCCTTTAGCATGTATTAATGTTATGATACTGATTTTGGATAGATTCAGGGCGATTTGAGAGTGGGTCGAGCGGCAAGGGCATTTCAGTGTAGATTATTGTCCGGTTTGAGGTAAGTAATGATTGTAAATCTTGTCCTGAGGGTATCGAAACCTCGAATTTCATAGCGTTTCACCATTTTGAAGGGACGCACATGCTAGATGACAAGCGTGTGGCGTGCACCATTGGGGATTGTGACTTGGTCCGTCTCGTAAAAACTATTAAGTTTTGTATTTGACTGGAAACTATATGATTTTTGGTATTTTCGAAAGTATTACTATGTTTAAGGCTGATTCCATATTTGGGTCTCGTGCCAAGATATTTTGACCCTTGGGGGCTTTTTAATACTATTTCCTCACTGTTTTTATTTATGATCTGAACTCAGTCATGCTATATTTTACTTATTTCATAACTCAATCTTAATTACTCCATTTTGATGCATAAAATGATGTTTTAGGCTGAGCACCTTGTGTTATTGATAGCCCGAGTAGCTTGAGAGGTTTCTGACTGAGTGAAACTAAGGTCCTGTGTTGTGAGGATATCATGGGATCAGGCTACGTGCCTCGGCATGTGGTATTCATATATGATATATTAGAGACTGAGGGCTTGATTGTTTATGCCACGCGATGAATTTTTATAGCACTTGGGCTATAGAAGCCCCTCCGGAGTCTGTACACCCCAGTGAGCGCAGGTACCCTGAGTGGGTGATATGATGTTGCTCGAGGGGCTGTTATTGATTCATGATGTGCCCGAGGGGCTGATTACGAGTGATTGTGAGGTTGCCCGAGGGGCTAATTATGAGTGATGTTATGCCCGAGGGGAGGTTTATGATACATGTTTTGCCCGAGGGGCTATTTATGATTTTCATCATTTTTACCCTAAACTTCATTGAAACTCTTCTGAAACTATTGGAAAAATATCTTCAAATGATTTTTAATTTACTGAAATTTTATTTTAAGCAGGAGGATTTGACTTATATACTGCTATGATGGCATGATGTACTTACTGTAATTTCATGACGTGGATTTATGTGTTTCTTACTGCTCTGTCTTTATTTACATTTATTGTTGACTGAGTTGGCGTACTCACATTACTCCCTGCACCTTGTGTGCAGATCCAACGATTTTTGGACGTGATAGCGAGCAATGATTCTTCCATCCGTCGTGGATACTCGTAGTCGGCAAGGTAGTTGCATGGCAATATTATCCTTCTTAGACTATATTAGTATTTTCCAGATTGTAATAGACTTAGTTATTTTCGGGTAGTCCTTTGTAGAGGCTCTTGACTTGTGACACCCGATGTCAGGCTTTTCTTTCTTTCAACACTTCTTATTTAAACTTATGCTATGAAGTTTTATTAATTAATGTTTTAAAAACACCTTTATTATGAAGTGTTGAATCATTCTGAAAGTGTGTCGGCTGGCCTAGTTCCATGAGAGGCGCCATCATGACGGGGTGGTTTAGGGGCGTGACAAGTTGGTATCAGAGAATAGGTTACATAGGTCTCACGAGTCATGAGCAGGTTTAGTAGAGTATTGCTGATCAGTATAGAGACTTCTGTAGTTATCTTCGAGAGGCCGCAGAACCCTTAGGAAAATCTGACATTCTTGGAATCTTGTCATACGAATCTATTGATTCTGGTAACTAAACTTTTGTTGTTTCATTCTCTCATAGATGGTGAGGACACGTGCTACCGGATAGCGTAACAAGTCACCAGCTAGGCCCGTGAGGGGTCATGCAGCGGTCAAAGGTGTGGTAAGGGTAGGGGTGTAGCTCGCGCAGCAGCCGGAGTTGTACCTATAGACCCACCTGTTATTCCAGATCAGGTCCCAGACGCTTATGTTCCAACGGGAGCAGCCCAGGCACCGGTTACGCCTATTGTTATTCCGGGTCTTCAGGAGACCTTGGCTAAGATCTTGATCCTTTGCACCAGTCTTGCGCAGGCCGGGAAAGGCACTCATACTCCTGCCTCTTGTATCTCTAATCAGGTTCCAACTCGGTCGGTTGCACCAATTGAGGATTATGTGATTCTAGTCATGCCTGATGACAAACAGCGCAGATTGGAAAGGTTTGGTAGACTTCAGCTTCCGAATTTCAGTGGAGCCTAGGGCGAGGATGCCCAGGGTTTATTAGAAAAGTGTTAGTGGATTGTTCGTACAACTGGTATATTGGTGACAAGTGTGGTCTCGTTCACTACTTTCCAGTTTTCAGGAGCTGCATTAACTTGGTGGGAGGCTTATAAAGGGTATAGGCATGTTGGCGCAGTGCCCCTTACCTGGCAGCAGTTCTCTGCTCTCTTTTTGGAGAAGTATGTGCCACGGTCCCGCAGGGAGGAGCTCTATAGGAAGTTCGAGAAGTTGTGTCAGGATGATACGACTGTGACGCAGTATGAGATGAGATTTTAATAGCTAGCCCATCATGATGTTTGGTTGGTTCCTACAGAGAGAGGGAGAGGATCAGGAGGTTCATGGACGGCCTCACACATCAGCTCCAGATTCTTATGACAAAAGATAATGTATATGCTGCTATACTTGAGCATCATCCGGCATGGTTCCCGCAGTTCTCATCCGGGCCGCTCATCATTCAGTGCCCTTCCAGTTCACAACTCATCCTCTACACCATCAGTTTAGGGTTCCTCCCTGCCAGGTTCTTCTATTAGTTATTCCGGTGCTAGGGGTTCCCTTCAATCACCGTCACCAGCACGAGGAGGTTGTTATGAGTGTGGAGAGTTAGGGCATATGTGGAGGCAGTGTCCTCGTCACCATGGGGTCCTGTCTCAGCAGAGGAGTCATCCACTGACTTCAACAGTAGTTGCTTCACCACCCGTCCAGGCAGCTAGGGGTGGGGGTCAGGCAGCTTGAGGTCGCCCTAGAGGAAGAGGTCGATCAAGTGGAGGTCAGGACCGTTTTTATGCACTTCCAGCCAGACCCGAGGCTATGGCTTCATATGCCATGATCACTGGTATTGTTTCAGTTTGTCACCGAGATGCCTGTCTTATTTGATCCTTGTTCCACATATTCATATGTCTCACCATATTTTTCCCATTTTCGGGATATACTGTGTGTGTCTTTAGTTACAGTTATTCACGTGTCTACGCCTGTGGGCAATACTATTGTTGTGGACCATATGTATCAGTCATGTGTGGTGTCTATTGGGGGTATAAACACCCGAGTGGATCTGTTATTGCTCAGTATGGTGGACTTTGATGTGATATTGGGCATGGATTGGCTCCATGTGATGTTGTCCTAGATTTTCATGCTAAGATCGTGACCTTAGTGATGCTGGGTTTTTCGAGGGTTGAGTGGAGAGGTTCCATTGATTATCTGCCTAGTAGGGTGATTTTATACCTGAAGGCTCGTTATGGTGGAGAAAGGGTGTCTATCGTATTTGTCTTTTCTGTTCCTGTGGTCCGTGATTTTTTGGATGTGTTCCCTGCAGATCTACCGGGCATGCTGACTGACAGGGATATTGATTTGGTGCCAGACACTAAGCCAATTTCTATTCCACCGTATCGTATGGCACCGACGGAGTTGAAGGAATTGAAAGAGCAACTTCAGGTACTCCTATATAAGGAGTTCATTCGACCTAGTGTGTCATCTTGGGGTGCACCAGTTTTGTTTCTAAAGAAGAAGGATGGTTCCATGAGAATGTGTATTGACTACAGGTAGTTGAACAAGGTTACAGTCAAGAAAAATTATTCGTTGCCTCGTATTGATGATTTGTTTGACAAGCTTCAGGGCGTTAGGGTGCTCTCTAAGATCGATCTGAGATCCGGGTATCATCAACTAATGACCGGGATGCGGATATTCGTAAGACGGCATTCAGGACCCGTTATGGCCATTATGTGTTATTGGTGATGTCCTTTGAGTTGACCAATTCCCCAGAAGCGTTCATGAATTTGATGAACATTGTATTTCAGCCATATTTGGATTCCTTCATTATTGTGTTCATTGATGACATCCTGGTGTACTCTTGTAACCAAGAGGAGCATGCTCACCATTTCATTGTTGAATTGTAGAGATTAAGGGAGGAGAAACATTATGCAAATTTCTCCAAGTGTATGTTTTGGCTTGGCTTAGTAGCTTTTTCGGGGCACGTGTTGTCCAGTGAGGGTATTCAGGTAGATCCGAAGAAACTAGAGTTGGTGCAGAGTTGGCCAAGACTGTCCTAAGCTACAGAGATTAAGAGCTTCCTTCGTTTGGGGGGATATTATCGTTGTTTTGTGGAGGGGTTTTCTTCTATTTCTTCGCCCTTGTCCAAATTGACCCACGAGGGTGCTCCATTCAGGTGGTCGGACAAGTGCAAGGAGATATATTTGAAGCTCAAGGCTGCTTTGACCACAACTCCACTATTAGTATTGCCATCAGCTTCAGGTTCTTATACCATGTATTGTGATGCCTTGAGGATAGGCACTGGCTGTGTTTTGATGCAGGACGGTAGGGTGATTGCCAATGCCTCGCTCCAGTTGAAGACCGATGAGAATAATTATGTAGTACATGATCTTGAGTTAGCCGCCATTGTTCATTCCTTGAAGATTTGGCGTCATTATTTGTATGGGGTTCATTGTGAAGTTTTTACTAATCATCGTAGTTTGCACCATCTGTTAAAGCAGAAGGATCTGAATTTGCGTCAGCGGAGATGGTTGGAGCTTCTCAAGGACTATGGTATCACTATTTTATACCATCCCGGGCAGGCCAATAAGGTGGACGATGCCTTGAGTCGATGAGTAGAGAGTTTAGGTAGTCTAGAATATCTTCCAGCAGCAGAGAGACCTTTAGCACTTGATGTTCAAGCCTTATTGGGACAGTTTGTGAGATTGGATATATCGGAGACCAGTCGAGTATTGGTTTGCGTAGTCTTTAGGTATTCTCTTTATGACCGCATCAGAGAGCCGGTATGATGACCCACACTTGCTTGATCTTCAGGATAGGGTCCGGTGAGGTGATGCCAGGGATGTAGCTATTGGTGATAATGGTGTGATGAGGATGTAGGGTAGGATATGTGTTCCTAATGTAGATAGGCTTCGGGAGTTGATTCCTGAGGAGGCCCACATCTCGCGGTACTCCATTAATCCGGCTGCTGCGAAGATGTATCAGGATCTGAAAATCATTATTGGTGGAGGCGAATGAAAAAGGATATTTTTTGATGTGTAGCTCGATGTCTCAACTTCCAGCAGGTCAAGTATGAGCACCAGAGACCACGTGGATTTCTTCAGAGAGGAGCGGATCACCATGGACTTTGTAGTTGGGCTCCCACAGACTTCGAGGAAGTTCGATACTATTTGGGTTATCGTGGAACACCTGCCCAAGTCCGCGCACATCATTCTTGTTCGTACTACTTACACTTCAGAGAGGTTAGCTAAGATCTATATCCGGGAGATTATTTGGCAACATGGTGTTCCAATTTCCATCATTTCTGATAGAGGTACTCGGTTCACATCATAATTTTGGAGGGGCGTGCTAAGAGATTTGGGTACTTAGATCGAGTTGAGCATAACTTTTCACCCCGAAATAGACGGGCAGTCCGAGCGCACTATTCAGATATTGGAGGACATGTTGCGCGCTTGTGTCATTGATTTGGGGGGTCCATAGGACCAGTTTCTTCCACTCGTGGAGTTTTCATATAATAATAGTTATCAGTCAAGCATTCAGATGGATCCGTATGAGGCTTTATATGGGAGGAGGTATAGATCTCCGGTCGGTTGGTTTGAGCCGGTTGAGGCTAGACTCTTGGGTACAGATTTGGTGCAGGATGCTTTAGATAAGGTGAAGATGATTCAGGAGCGGCTTCACACGGTGCAATCTAGGCAGAAGAGTTATGTGAATAGGAAGGAAGTGATGTATCTTTCATGTTTGGGGAGAAGGTTCTGCTGAAGGTATCACCCATGAAGGGTGTTGTGCATTTTGGGAAGAGGGGAAAGTTGAGCCCTGGTTCATTGGACCTTTTGAGGTGCTTCAGAGAGTAGAGGAGGTGGCTTATAAACATGGTTTGACACCCAGCTTGTCGAATGTGCATCCGGTGTTTTATGTTTCCATTCTTTGGAAGTATGTTGGTGGCCCGTCCATGTTTTGGACTTCAACACGATTAAGCTATAGGATGATATGCCTTATGATGTGGAGCTAGTTGCTATTTTGGGTCGACAGGTCCAAAGATTGAGGTCAAAGGATATTGCTTCAGTTAAGGTGCAGCGGAGAGGGCAGCCGGTGCAGGAGGGCACCTGGGAGATCGAGGAGGAGATGCAAAGAAGATGTCCACACCTATTTCAGACACCACGTATGTTTCTAAACTAGTTCGAGGATGAACGTTTGTTTAAGAGGGGCAGAATGTAACAACCTGATCGGTCATTCCGAGAGTTCTACGTTTCACCTTTTTCTGCTTCACTATGTGTGTTTCAGCTTTTTTATGTAGTGTTGGGTTGGTTGTCTTGGGTTAGGAGTGATTGTCGAGAGAAATGAGACACTTAGTGTCTTAAGTTGGTTAATTAGTTTGAAAAGTCAACCAGAAGTTGACTTATAGGAAAATGATCTCAGAATTAGGTTTTATGGTTCGAATAGCTTCGTTCGGTTATTTCTGACCTAGGAGTGGGTTTGGAGTATTATTCTGACGTCCGTGGTAGAATTAGGCTTCAATTGGCGAAAATGGATTTTTGGTGATTCCGGTCGGCAATGGAAAAATTAGATATTGGGGTCTGAATGGAACTTCGGATGTTGGAATATGTTCGTAGTGTCATTTGTGATGTGTTTGCAAACTTTCAGGTAATTCGGACATGGTTTGGTTGTTTTTTGCATCGTTGACGAATTTTTGAGGCTTAGCAGTTCTTAGGCTTGAATCCGACAGTAATTTGGTATTTTTGATGTTGTTTTGAGTGATTCGAAGGCTCGAATAAGTTTGTATAATGCTATTGGATATATCGGAATGTTTAGTTGAGGTCCCAAGGACCTCGGGTCAGTTTCGGGTAGTTAAGGGATCGTTTTGGCCTTGTTGAGATAGTTGATCAGCTGCAGAACTCTGTTTGTAGTTTCCTATTTCGCGTTCGCGATCGGGCCTACGTTCGCAAAGAGTGTTTATGAGATGGTGAGTTTTTGTTCTACGCGTTTGTGAAGGAGAGGACGTGAATGCGAAGGGTAAGGCAGTGTTTGCATGGAGAACAAGTATGTGATGTCGCGTTCGCGAAGAGGAGTGAGGCAGATGGGTAAAGCATCGCGTTCACGAAGCAGTTGTCACATTCTCGAAGAGTAAAGTGGAAAGGCAGTATGAGTTGGTCTACGCGAATGCGAGAGGACGGACGCATTCGCGAAGTAGAAAATCTGGCAGCAGTATTAAATTCCAAAATCGAGGGTTTGAGTATATATAATTCCAATATTCAATAGAGAGCTCGAGACAAGGCAATTTTAGAGAGGATTTTCAATGGAGTGATTGGGGTAAGTGTTCTTCACTTAGTTTTGGATAAATTCCATGATTTTGTCATGACTTTAAGAAGCTATGTTTGGGAATTTGGAGTGAAAATTGGGGAAATTAGGGCTTGAAATTGAAAAGTTGATTTTTTGGATTTGAAAGGCCATTTGATGTCGGATTTTGAGGAATTTGATATGGGTAGACTCAGAGTAGATTTTTTTCCTGTTTAAGGTAATTGATTATTGTAAATCTTGTCATGCGGGTATCGAACCCCCATATTTCACATCGTTTCACCATTTTAGAGGGGCGCACATGCTAGATAACGAGCGTGCGGCGTGCACCGTTGTGGATTGTGACTTGGTCCGTCTCGTATAAACTGTTAAGTTGAGTATTTGAGTGGAAACTATATGGTATTTTATCTTTAGAAAGTATTACTATGTTTTGGGCTGAATGCCATATATGGGCCTCGTGCCAAGATGTTGGACCCTTGGGGGATTTTTAATACTATTTCCTCATTGTTTTGATTTAAGATCTGAACTCAGTCATACTATGTTTTACTGATTTCATAACTCAATCTTAATTACTCTGTTTTGATGCATAAAATGATATTTTGGGCTGAGCACCCTTAGTTGACTGGGTCAATATTTTGAGTAAACGGACCCCGATCTGTGTTCCGAAGATCCCGGGAGGTCCATTGTAAGAATCTGGGACTTGGGAGAATGCCCTTAATTGAATTCCGAAGTCCCTAGCTTTAGAAATCAATATTTGAAGAAAATTGTTATGCCCTGAATTTTTTTTCTTGAGCACGGTACAAGTTTGTTATGATATTTAAGTCCTATCTCTGAAATCTGGTGAGAATCGGAATTGATTCGACGTGATTCGGACCTTCCAATTGAGAAAATAGTGAAATAGCTTTGTTATTGAGAAAATCCTGAGTTTTGAGGTTGTATTTGTAGTTTTAAATGTTAGTTTTGTGATTTGATCGCACGAGCAAGTCCATATGATGTTTTAAGACTTGTGTGCTTGTTTGATATGGAGCCCCGAGGGCTTGGGTGAGTTTCAGACATGCTACAAAGTGTTTAGACATAGAAAAACTCAGCTGGCGCATCTGGTGTTTGTCACTAGGCCTCTGATCTCGCAATTGCGAGATCAGGCTTCGCAATTGCGAAGTTGGCAGGCCTGGTAAATGCGAGGATTTTGATCGCAAATGCAAACCAGGCCTGGGAAGGCCATCCTTGCAAATGCAAGATTTACTTTGCAGATGCGAAGACTGCCCAACAAGGCCAGAAGTTGCGAATGCGACAATTAGATCGCAAATGCGAAGGCAATGGGAATTTTGAGGGTTTCACAATTGCGAACCCCTGATCGCAATTGCGATAACTGCAGCCTATTAAGGGAGATTTTAGACGGGATTTTCACCCATTTTGTCAATTCTATCGAAAACTAAACCTCCACAGGCAATTTTCCAAAGACTCAAACATCTCCAAATCATAGGTAAGGGATTTCTAACTAATTCCTTTATATATCTTACTACTTTTAACAAGATTTCAACCTAGAATCTATAGTTTCATGGTAAAAATTGGGATTTTTGGGTAGAACTTAAGAATTTCGAAATGGTATTTTAGACCTCGAATTGAGGTCAGATTCCAAAACCAATTGTATATCCGGGCTCGAGGGAGAATGGGTAAACGGGTTTTGGTCCGAACCTAACCATTATTTTCATTAAAGTTAATTCCTTTAGAAATAATTAATGATATTGAACCAAATACGATAAGATTCGAGCGGGTTAGAGGCAAATTCTAAAGGAAAAGTTGTGCTTGAGCAGTGAATTTCTTCTGAGATCGAGCTAAGCGTTTGATTTAACCTTGACTTGAGGGAATAGGAATCCCCAACTTAAATTCTATGTGAAATTCCATGTATGTGCTGTATAGGTGAGGTGAAGAGTATCTATGCACCACCAAATTATCTGTTTAGAATGTTCCTTTCCCCATTTTCCAATTTATTTGATTTCGGGCTTTGTTGTTTCATGATTTTGGTGCCTCCATGTCTACTTGTTTTGCTTACTTGTTTGTTAGATGTTGTTTCACTTATTTGGGTGTATCAATTTTTCCTTAACTTTATTGTGCTACATTAATGGGCGAGCTGGTGATCAGTAATTCATGATACATTTCAGTTGGTTTCGCTGTGTAGTGATAATTGGTTAAATTTCTGAATAGTACATCTTTCTGCTTACAATTGTTGAGAGATAAATATTCTGAAAGGCTTTGACGTAAATTGTGAAATCTATTTTTTATTTTAAATAAATTAAAGAGATGTTATTGTCTTGTGGGAGCGGGTTCCACGCCACAAGAAAGAGTAATAAGGGTGGATAGGTGGGATCAGGTTGCACGAAGCAACAAGAGAAATAAGGGTGATATATATACGGAGGAGCCATAAGGGTGGACAAGTGGGAACTGGTTGCGCGCCGCAAGAAGGAGCAATAAGGGAGGACAATCGTGTTTTACGTATTATATGATAAAGGCTGGAAAACTCATTGTTTTATTCTATTTTTCCCATGCTCTGCTTTTACCGTTATTTTAAATTGAAACTTGGAAATTTTTGTGAGAATTTGTTATATCTGAGATTTCGAAAAGTTAACCGAGTTGTTTTATTAATTTTTGCAAGTTATTGTGTAATTAGTTTATTATTCCCTTCTAGTTTAATTATACATTGTATCCAGGTTATGTTATAAATGCCCCGTCGTAGCCTCGTCACTACTTTGTCAAGGTTAGACTCAGCACTTACTAGTACATGGGGTCGGTTGTACTGATATTGCACTCTGCACTTCTTGTACAGATCCAGGTACTGGCCATATCTAAGTGGAAGTACTAGTTGATAGTATTCGCACGAAGACATGAGGTAGATCTGTTGGCGCAGATTCCTGGAGTCTTCTCTCATATATTCATTTATTGTTTTACTTAGTTCCAAACAAACATATGTATTTTCTTCCAGTCAATTACTTCTGGTATTTTTTAGTAGTTCGTCAATTGTGACTCCAGATCTTGGGTAGCTAGATATTATAATTAGCTTCGAGTATTTTTTAATACTTCTCGCACTATTCAGCATTCGTTTATTTGATAAATTTAGACCTAAGATCATATTTTAGTTGTTTTAAATATTAGATCCGTCCAGCATTGGCTTGCCTAGAAGGTGTGGTGTTAGGTGCCATCACGATCCCGAGGATTGGGAATTTGGGTCGCGATAAGTTGGTATCAGAGCTTTAGGTTACCTAGGTCTGACAATTCACGAACAATCTTAATAGAGTCTAAAAGGTCGGTACGAAGACATCTGTACTTATCTCTCGAAGGCTATAAAGTTAGGAACGAACTTAATTTTTATTTTTACTCAATCGTGCGATTCTTGTTATCTCGAATACTGATTGAACTTTTATATTCTGTCGCAGATGGCCAGAACATGTTCTTCCTCTTCCGCTGACCAACTGTCAGGTCCTCCAGTAGCAGTAGCTCCTACTAGGGGCAGAGACCGAGGCCTTGTCAATGGTCGAGGCAGGGGCAGGACTCAACCCATTGCTCTGACAGCAACCCAACTTCGGAGGCCCAGATAGAGATTGATGACGGTGATCCATATCAGACCGTTCCAGCGGGACCACCTCTGGTCTAGAGGGGTTTAATTCTACCCCGGTGCTTCAGGATGCTTTGGTCCAATTAGTAGGTATTATGTAGAGTGTACCCGAGACTGGTGCATTCCCAGTGGCAGTAGCCGTATCTCAGGCTGGAGCGGTGGTCCAAACTCCTGCTACCCATACTTCTGATCCGACTACTACACAGATTCAGAACCCAGCAGCCAATCCAGCTGGGGTAGTTCAGCCAGTAGCTGCAGGACTGCTTGTTGATGGATCATCTACGTCCTCTGATGCACTGTGGAGATTGGATAGGTTTATCAAGCTTTTCCCTATTAATTTTAGTGGTGCTGCAATATCTTCATAGCTGTCATGAGGTTCTTGAGAACATGGGTATTTTAGAGACACATGTGGTCGACTTCGCCGCTTTTCAGATGACTTGTTCCACCAAGAAATGGTGGAGGGATTATTTGTTGACTAGACCAGTTGGGTCACCTACTCTTAGTTGGGATCAGTTTTTGCATCTCTTTTTGGAGAAGTTTCTGCCTATCACTACTAAGTAGGAGCGCTGCTGTCAACTTGAGCGTCTTCGGTAGGGAAGCATGATTGTCACCCAGTATGAGACTCACTTCTTGGATATGGCCCGACATGATATTCTTTTGTTACCCACAAAGAAATAGAGGGAGTCAATAGATTTATTGAGGGCCTTGCTCAGCCGATCAGATTGAAGTTGACTAAGGAGACAAGGATAGAGATTTCCTTTCAGGAATGCGGCCAATGTGGCCAGGAGAGTCGAGATGATTCTCGGATTGGGAGGTGAGGGGTCAGACAAGATACCTCTCCATTCCGGAGGATTCACCGGTGCCTCATCTGAAAGAGGGGTTAATTTCAGTAGAGGCCATTCTTCCAGGCCATTCCATTCGGCACTTCATGCTTGACATTGTACTTCCGGTGGTCGCGGTTCTTATGCTCCTTCTTCTGCTCAGCCATTCTATAGCGCACCATCTACTCCTATCAGAGCACCTCCTCTATAGTGTTATTATCATGGTCAGCTTGCTCGTCAGGGCCAACCTCTATATCAGGAGGGATGCTTTGAGTGAGGTGAATATGGGCATATTCGGAGAGCTTGTCTGAGGTATTTGGGTAATGAACTTCAATAATGAGGTTCTCGTGCCATAGTACCGGCACCAGCTGCAACACCACCTGCCTAGACAGCTAGGGGTAGGGGTCAAATAGCAAGAGGTAGGGGCCAGATTGTTAGAGGTGGAGGTCAGGCCGCTAGAGGTGGAGGCCAGCCCGCTAGAGGTGGAGGTCAGCTTATCAGAGGTCCCCCCCAAAGACAAAGTTCAAGGTGGTGGGGCCCAGACCTGATTATATGCATTTGTAGCCAGACCTAAGGCGAAATCCTCTGATGTCGTTACCATATGTAGCATTTCAGTTTGCAATAGATATGATTAAGTTTTGTTTGATCCGGGGTCGAATTATTCCTATGTATCATCTTATTTTACTTCGTATTGGGTTGTGCCCTGTGTTCCTTGAGTGTCCCTATTTATGTATCTACGCCCGTGGGGTATGCTATTGTTGTAGATCGTGTGTATCGTACATATGTAGTCGTTATTGAGTGTCTTGAAACTAGTGCAGACCTTCTGCTTCTTGACATGGTCGATTTTGATGTCATATTGGGCATGGATTGGCTATCACCTTATTATTCCATCTTGGACTATCACGCCAAGACAGTTACGTTAACCTCGCCAGGGTTGCCTCGATTAGAATTGAAATGGACTCATAGTCATTCTCCCAGCAGAGTGATTTCGTATGCCAAGGCTCGTCGCATGGTTGCGAATGGATGCTTGGCTTATGTGGATGATATTCATGATTCTAATGCTGAAGTCTCTTCGATAGATTCGGTGTCTATTGTTCGTGAGTTTCCCGATGTGTTTCCGGTAGACATGTCGGGGATGCCACCCGACAGGGATTTTTATTTTTGCATTGATGTGGCTCCTGGAACTCAGCTCATTTATATTCCTCCATACCAGATAGACACCCCAATGTTGAAAGATTTGAAAGAATAGTTGCAAGTCTTGCTGGATAAGGGCTTGAATTAGGCCTAGTGTCTCGCTCTAGGGTGCACCGGTTTTGTTTGTGGAGAAGAAGGATGGATCGATGAGGATGTGTATGGACTACCGGCAGTTGAATAAATTCACTGTAAAGAATAAATATCCATTGCTGAGAATTGATGATTTATTTGATCAGTTTCAGAGTGCCCGGGTGTTTTCAAAAACTGATATGAGGTCGGGCAGCCTTTCGGAGGAGTTATGGGCACTATGAATTTCCGGTGATGTCTTTTGGTTTGACTAAAACCCCAACAGCCTTTATGGATTTGATGAATCGAGTTTTCAAGCCTCATCTGGTTTCCTTCGTAATAGTGTTCATTGATGATATTCTAATATACTCCCGTAGCCGGGAGGAGCATGAGAAGCACTTCCGGATAGCGCTCCAGACTTTAAAGGATAATCAGTTGTATGCGTAATTTTCAAAGTGTGAGTTCTGGTTGGATTAAGTAGATTTCTTGGGTCACATTGAATGAGCAGAAGGTATTCCGGTATATCCTAAGAAGATAGAGGCAGTCAAGAACTGGCCTAGACCCACTTCAGCCACAGAATTCAGGAGTTTCTTGGGTTTGGCAGGTTACTCTCGTCGGTTTGTTGAATGGTTTTCATCTATAGCTACACCAATGACTAAATTGACCCAAAATGGTGCCCTATTCAAATGGTCGGTCGAGTGTGAGGCGAGCTTTCAGAAGCTCAAGACAGCCTTGACTTCAGCATCGGTCTTTGTTTTACCATCAAGTTCAGGATCCTTCATGGTATATTGTGATGCTTCCCATTTTGGGCTTCCAGTGGTATTGATACAGGAGGGAAGGGTGACTACATATGTGTCTTGGCAGTTGAATGTCCATGAGAATAATTATCCTGTCCATGACTTAGAGTTGTCAGTTATTGTTCACGCATTGAAAATATGGAGGCACTATCTTTATGGTGTGCTGTGTGAGGCTTTCACGTATCACCGCAGTCTCCAGTAATTGTTCAAGTAAACCGATCTCAGTTTGAGACAGAGGAGATGGTTAGAGTTATTGAAAGATTATGACATCACTATATTGTATCATCCGGGAAAGGCCAATGTGGTGGTTGATGCATTGAGTATGAATGCAGTGAGTATGGACAGCCTTGCATTTATTCCAGTCAATGAGAGATTGTTAGCTTCAGGCATTCAGACTTTGGCTAATTAGTTCATGAAGTTGGATATTTCGCCCAGTATTGTTGTAGCTTGTACAGTCGCTTGGTCATCCTTATTTGAGCGTATCGGAGATCAGCAGGATGATGACTCGCATTTGATAGTCCTTAGGGAAATAACTCGTCACTGTGGTGACAAGAAGGTTACAGTTGGAGATGATGGTGTTTTGAGGATGCAGGGTCGAGGGTGTGCGCCTAATGTTGATGGGCTTCGTGAGGTGATCCTTGACGAGGCTCATAGTTCTAAGTATTCTATTCACCAGGGTGCTGCCAAGATGTACCAGGACCTACGCCAACTACATTGTTGCTTATATGGCTCGTTGCTTGAATTGTCAACAGGTAAAGTATGAGCATCAGAGACCTGGTGGTTTCCTTCAGCAGATAGAGATTCTTGAGTATAAGTTGGAGCATATCACTATGGACTTCGCTGTTGGACTCCCACGGACTATCGACGTTGTTTGGGTTGTTGTGGATAGGCTGACTAAATCAACACATTTCATTCCATTGGAAAGTACTTATACTTCAGAGCGGTTGGCAGAGACATATATTCGGGAGATTGTTCGCCTTCACTGTGTGCCCCTGTCTAACATTTCTGATCGGGGTACGCAGTTTACCTCGCACTTTTGAAGGACAGTTCAGCGTGAGTTGGGTACACGGGTTGAGTTGAGCACAACATTCCATCCTCAGACGGACGGGCAGTCCGAGCGTACTATTCAGATCTTGTAGGATATGCTTCACGCTATGGTATTGATTTTGGAGGTTCCTGGGATCATTTCTTGCCGTTAGAGGAGTTTTCCTACAATAAGATCTATCAATCGAGCATTTAGATGGCTCCCTATGAGGCATTATATGGTAGACTTTGTAGACCGCCAGTTGGATGGTTTGAGCCAGGAGAGGCTCGCTTACTGGGTACAAACTTAGATTAAGTGGCCTTATATATGGTCAAGGTTATATAGGACAGAGTTCGTTCAGCTCAGTCTAGGAAAAAGAGTTATGTCGATGGTAAGGCTCGTGATGTGGCATTCATGGTTGGAGAAAGGGTATTACTTCGGGTATCCCCCATGAAGGGTATTATGAGGTTTGGGAAGAAGGGCAAGTTGAGCCCTAGGTATATCCGTCCATTTGAGATTCTCAATAGCGGGGGGGAGGTAGCTTATTGACTTACGTTGACTCCAGGTTTATCCTCAGTTCATCCAGTATTCCGTGTATCCATGCTTCGAAAATGCCATGGTGACCCTTCTCACGTGTTAGATTTCAGCTTTGTCCAATTTGACAAAGATTTGACTTATGAGGAGGAGCCATTAGCCATTTTAGACCAGCAGTTTCGTCAGTAGATACTAGGGAGTCCGAGTCGGACATGCAGAGTAGGTATCCCCACCTGTTTGCCACTTCAGGTAATTTTCTATGTCCGTTCGAAGACGAACGTTTGTTTTAGAGGTGGAGATTGTGATGACCCAAAGGGGTAATATTATGAATTAAGACACTATTCTGGGCTCATTAGCCTTAAAATAAAGACTAAATTTAATTATTTCGATGTGCGCAATTCGGGCGTGAAACCAGAAATATTTTTGGTGAAAATATGAGAAATAATAGTTTTAGAATGTAAAAATAATTCAGTTTTAGTTGACTCGGGTCATCATTTTGAGCAAATGGACCCAGATCTATTTTTTGACAATTCCAGGAGGTCCGCAGTAAAATATGAAACTTGGGCGTATGACTAGAATTGAATTCCGAATTCCCTAGCTTTAGAAATCAATTTTTGAATCGGAATTGATTCGACGTGATTCGGACACCCGGTTGAGAAAATAGTGAAATTGAAGTGTTCTTGAGAAAATCAAGAGTTTTTAGGTTGAATTCGTAGTTTTAAATGTTATTTTTAGGATTTAGCACACGAGCAAGTCCGTATGATGTTTTTAGACTTGCATGCATGTTTGGTTTGGAGCATCGAGGGCTCGGGGTGAGTTTCAGATTGGCGACAGAGTGTTTAGACTTAGAAAACCTCAGCTGGTGCATCTTGTGTCTGTCACCAGGCCTCTGATCTCACAATTGCGAGATCAGGCTTCGCAATTGCGAAGTTGGCACGCCTGGTAAATGCGACGATTTAGATCGCAAATGACAACCAGGCATGGGAAGGCTATCCTCGCAAACACGGGATTTATTTTGCAAATGTGAAGACTGCCCAACAAGGACAGAAGTCGCAAATGCGAAGGCAGCAGGAATTTTGAAGGGTTCGCTATTTGCGAACCCATGATCGCAATTGTGATAACTGCACGCTGTTAAGTGGGATTTTAGACGGGATTTTTAACCATTTTTCAATTCTATGAAACCCTAAACCTCCATAGGCGATTTTCCAAAGACTCAAACTTCTCCAAATCATATGTAAGTGATTTCTAAGGAATTCCTTTCATTCTCTTACTACTTCTAACAAGATTTCAACCTAGAATCTAGAGTTTTCATGGTAAAAATTGGGATTTTTGGGTAGAACTTAGGAATTTCGAAATTTTGTAATTTAGACCTTGAATTGAGGTCGGATTCCGAAACTAATTGTATATCGATGCTCGGGGGGAAATGGGTAAACGGGTTTGGGTCGAACCTCGAGTTTAGACTAGGCGGGTCCGGGCTCTATTTTTGTCTTTACATATGAAAAGAATGATTTTTCATTAAAGTTAATTCCTTGAGCAGTGACTTGCTTGTGAAATCGAGGTAAGTGTTTGGTTTAACCTTGACTTAAGGTAATAGGAATCCCCAACTTAAATTCTATGTGAAATTCCATGTGTTTGGTGTATAGGTAAGGTGACGAGTATCCATGCACCGCCAAATTATCTATTTAGCATGTTCCCTTTCTCCCTTTCCAATTTATTTGATTTCGGGCTTAGTTATTTCATGATTTTGATGCCTCCGTGTCTATTTGTTTTGCTTACTTGTTTGTTAGATATTGTTTCACATATTTGGGAGTATCAATTGTTCCTTAACTTCATTGTGGTACATTAATGGGTGAGCTGGTGGTCAGTATTTCATGATACAGTTCCGTTGGTTTCATTGTGTAATGGTAATTGGTGAAATTTCTGAATAGTAGAGCTTTCTGCTTACAATTGTCGAGACATAAATATTGTGAAAGACTTTGACCTAAATTGTGAATTTTAAAAAAATAAATAAATAAAGAGATGTGATTGTCTGGTGGGAGTAGGTTGCACGCCGCAACAAGGAGTAAAAAGGAGGACAGGTGGGATCGGGTTGCACGCCGCAACAGGAAAATTAAGGGTGATATACATAGGGAAGAGCAAGAAGGGTTGATAGGTGGGAGCGGGTTGCGCGCCGCAACAAGGAGCAATAAGGGAGGACATTCATGTTTTACTGATTATATGATAAAAACTGGAAAAATCACTATTTTATTCTATTGTTCCCATACTCTACTTTTACCGTTATTTTAAATTGAAACGTCAAAATTTTAGTGAGAATTAGTTATAGCTGAGATCTAGAAAAGTTAACCGAGTTGTTTTATTCATTGTTGCAAGTTACTCTGTAATTAGTTTATTATTCCCTTCTTGCTTTATTATGCATTTTATCCAGGTTATGTTATAAATGCCCACACTCGAGGTTAGGCTTAGCACTTACATATACATAGGGTCGGTTGTACTGATACTGCACTCTGCACTTCTCGTACAGATCCAAGTACCGGTCAGAGCTATGTGGAAGTACTAATTGATACTATTCGCACGAAGACACGAGGTAGATCTGCTGGCATTCACATATTCTCGGAGTCTTCTCCCATATATTCATTTAATGTTTTACTTAGTTTAAAACATACAAGTGTATTTTCTTTCAGCCAATTACTTGTAGTATTCTTTAGTAGTTCGTGAATTGTGACTCCATACCCAGGGTAGCTATATATTATAATTAGTTTCGAGTTTCGTTTTATTATGTCTCACACTATTCGGCATTTGTTTATTTGATAAATTTAGACCTAATATCATATATTAATTATTTTAAATATTGAACCCCTCTAGCATTGGCTTGCCTAGAAAGTGTGGTGTTAGGTGCCATCACGATCCCGAGGATTTGGAATTTTAGTCGTGATAGATAACATGGGATCAGACTGTGCGCCGCCGCATGTGGTACTTATATATGATATACGAGATGCCGAAGGCCTGACTAATTATCCCACGAGATGGCTTGTTATAGAGCTTGGGCTGTAGGATCCCTCCGGAGTCTGTACACCTGTCACGCCCCAAACCCGATGAGCGCGACCAGCGCTCAACTGAGTAAACCCGACTGAGCAATCCTGTTAGATTTAATTATACCCAAATTCATTTTTTAATAAAGAGGAGATGTATTCAATTATTCATACTTTATACATATTTCATTAACAACTTCCATTTTGTTTCCATTAGCAGCTTCAACCATAATATCCAAAATATTACAATTTTTATAGATATGGTGAAAAACATACATGCCAAATATCAGTATGCTAATTTAATTTCCTATATCAAACACCACCCATAACTTGTCTACGGAGCCTCTAAATACAACTGAAGAGTAATGTAGAAATGTCGTCAACAAGGCTCCGGCTATACCTCAAAATAAAGAGTACATGAAAAACAAATGACACAGAACCCCGAAATGAAGTAGGGCTCACCAAGTCGGCTGAAAAGAAGATGCGCCACTAACTATAACCAACAATGCCTATTATGGAACCACCTACATCCATTTAAAGATGTAGTGCCCCAGGCAAAATGGACGTTAGTACTGTCGAATAGTACTAGTATGTAAAGCTAAAAATCATATTTCAAAATACAATAATCATACAAGAAAATTAAACCCATATAAACAATCCAGTCACAATCAATAACATCGAAATACCCAGGTGAAACCTAACGATTCTCAACATACGGAGGTAACACACATCTCCTTAGAAAGATCTATAATGCAATAAGAATAATTCAAGAATTCAACGAGAAACATAAGTACAATCACAACGTCAATTAAGGAACCACACAAGCTTTCAAGGGAATCATTTTTAACTTTAGCTTGGCCATCACTAGTAGTAACAACTCATTACTCATATCACCACCGTACTTTTACACGGAGTGCAATCACGACCCGATCGTCTAGGTCGTCTCCCTTGGAGACATGTTTCCACAATGTTTACCTTGAAAATGGTACTTATAATTTTATTTATTTATGTGGTTCTAAAAATACGTGATCTATTTGAATACAAGTTTTTTAGGCAGTAGATACTAAGTGAGAAGTGATAAAATGAGATAAGAGAAAAAGGTAACGAGATCGAGCAAATCGAGCGGCAGAGGGGCTGGTCTCGAGGCTGGTAAAAACGGGCCTCGAGATCGACCATAGGAGCTTGACGAGGACTGTCGAGAAAAATCTAATAAAGCTGGACGCCTAAAGGATGGCCTATTTATGATCAATAACAAGTAATAAATGAAGAACAACTCAAGAACACAATAAATGAAAAGCAATAAATCAATGAACCAATTATAAAGAATATTTTAGTTAGAGAGAAGAGGATGTTCTTGTTCTTGTATTGAATTTTGCGTCATTACAAAGTTAGAAGGGTCCCCTTTATATATGAGGGGTAGTCCCATCATAGTACATGTGTAATTATTACAAAGGAGAGATGACTACTACAACCATTTAGTGCCACGGTATGGGCATGTACTATTTTGTCTACTTTGTTAGATTTAATCATGTGCCTCTTGGGAGTTTCCCGCCTTTTCATGACGATCTTCAAATCTCGCTCTGCCTCGAGGTATATCGACCCATGGGAATGCTTCCTCGAGGAGTGCACCTCGGGGTTAAACCTCGGATGCCGCTCCAATACAGTCGAGGTCGAGGCTCAGAAAGCTGTAGGAGCCTTAAAATCGAGCTCACCCGATTTTACCGTATACAGATAGTGCCCTCATTTCTTGGAATGAAAAGACAAGAAACAATTTGAATTCACCAACTTTTTAATACTCTCATTATCCTGCCAGTCATGCCACGTATGTAACCAATGTGCGAGATTCTCAGAGATTATATATGCACAATTTTTTTTGAAAAGATTCAAATTTATTTCGATGGTTTGCTACCTTTTGGCTATCCTCAACGTGTGCGGTTGGACCCTAAAATTACTTCTTCTTCTGCCTCTATTTTTTCATTACTTATTCTAATCTATTATAAAAAGAGCTCTCATTACTTCTTTCTTGTATCCCCTTTCTAATCAGCTTCCCCTCGTTTTCTTTGAAATCTTTCCGCAGGAATGAAGAAGGCCTCCAAAACTATTCAACAAGATGGTAGAGCCCCCTCTTCTTCATGTTACCCCAAATCTTGAGGAGTGCATCCCCGGACCCTGCAAAACGACCTCCAATTTCAAGGTCGATAAACCTTCCTTGGGGTCGGGGCATTGTGAACCCATATCCTGATATGTTAGTTTAATAACAAACACTGAGAAAGTGAACATCGACTGCCGTTAGGGAGATGTGGTGCAAGTGGATGTTCCGTCTCGGGAGGAAGACATAACATCCCATAAAATCGGCTTCCTCAGCATATACACTTATCCATTTACCCTAGGCCCGCTAGGTCTGTCTTCGCCGTCAATAGACCCAGTCGTTTTTGAATTCTGTAAGCGGTATCGAGTGACGCTCGGCCAGATTCACCCATCATTTTGGAAAACTATTTACATGATTAGGAATTTTGCAAATATGGTCGAGAGGATTCCTCTCACCCTTGACTACCTTATTAGAATGTACAGTCCCCGAATTTATCGGGGTGGTCTGATTAAATTTCAACGTCGGGCCTCGAGGGATTTCTTTCCTTCCGTCGATGATGGCAAGGACAGGGGGTGGATAAGCCGCTTTGTTCGAGTTAGGACCTCGGATACGGTCCATCAGATAGGATGGAGTTCCCTGATGAATGGAATATGAATCGTAAGTTAATACTTTAATTCTCCTTTGTGCCAGTTCTTCCTGAAATTAATTCCTTTTGATGATGGAGTTGTTCCATGGTATCCCGATGCGGTTAAGTATCTCTCGTACTGGGTTTTCCAGCTTGATTCTAACTGCCCGTATGGATGGCGTGTGTGGCGCGACCTAACCAGGGGTTGATGGGAGCCCAAAAATCATGGAGGGACCTTTCCTTTTGCAATACCTGAGTTCTATTTAAAAGAGACACCCCCCCCCCCCCCCCCGAATATATTTTGACCTCATGTGTTTATGTAGTCCTAGGGGAGGCCTCTTTGATGAGAGAAGCACTGCATGGGGAAGCAGATATCCCGAACTCAAACGAAGGGAAGAAAAGGAAGAGGGAATCGTCGATCGAGCCTCTGGAACCAAAGAAGGCTACAGGGCAAAGGTTCGAGGCCAACCCCGCAGCCTTAGACGAGAAAAAAGATTCCCTGAGATCGATCGAGGAAAGCGAAAGAATAACTACCTTGGCCTTTGCTGATATGTTGACTATTGGGCCGATGGCTCCTAGATTAGAAGTCGATGATGAGGTCTTTCCCGGTACCGAAGAGGTTTTCGAGGGTGGATCGGATGATACCCCTCGTTCGATTGTTGACCGAAATATTCTCCAGGCCGAAAGGCACTCGACAGGTGAGTTGCGGGAGCCTAGCCATGAGCCGAGGGCCCCGATTGACATAGCCGGGGTTAGTGACTTTCAACCTTTGTTACCATTTTTCCCGATAGAGATACAAGAATCCTCAAATATAGAAGCTGAGGACCTCTTCACTATGGCCGAGAAGAATCCCGAACCAAATGCCTTGCTCATTTTCGAGGAAGCTGAAAAGATTCGAAAGAAGGTAATTTCTTCATCGATTTTTTTGAGCTTTGATTATCATTTCTATGACTCCTCTTATTTCAGGCGAAAGTTCTCTACAATAGGAACACAACCATGTGTCAGCCTAAGCTGACCCAATACGAGGGGGAGTGCAAGAGATTTTTGTCGGAGGCAGATCAGCTCAGGGCTCTTCTCTCCCAAAAGGAGGAGGAGGCGTCGGGCCTTCGAGCTTGTTTAGAAACGGCATCTTGAAAACGGAGCGATGTTGATGAGCAGGTAACATAGCCTTCAGTTGATTTGTTTTTGTAATTTATATTAGTACTTATCCCTTATCGAGTTGATCTTTGCAGCTTAAGAAAAAAGATGCCCTGATGCGGGAAGGATTCAGAGCCAGGGATGTCGAGATCCTTGGATTCCGGCAGTGCGTGAGCGAGATAACCTCTAAGAGAGATGCCCTCCAATAGAAGTTGACCTCGACTGAGTATTGCCTTCATGATGAGAGGGATGAAAGTAGCAGATATAAGGAACTCTATACTGAATCGTTCACTGTGTTATCTTAAATTAAGGCTGAAGCTGATGCACTCGTAGCCTCGTACAATGTCGATGTTGCTGCTGCAAACGCCCATGCCAGGAAAGCAGCTCAGGAGGCCGTGCTTAAACTTTCCCGATCCCTGTAGCTTGACCGAATAAAGTCTCGAAGGCAGGATCTTGAGGATATTCATGTAGGGGGCCTCGATTTGTCTACTGAGATTGAAAGGGTGAAGACCCTAGAAAATGAATCAGAGGCACTGCTTACTTCCGAAGATGATTCTAACAGTGGCTCGGAGGATGATGAAGATGAGGGTGACGTCCCCAAGGGGGAAGAGGTCGTTAATGACCTGGGGGCCGAGGGCCAAGCTGTTGAAAGTATAGCCTCCGATGAAGCCGTTGAAGGCATACCCCAGCTGTAGATTAGGTTTTTCTTTATTCTCATTCCCTGTGCAAGGGATTTGATTTCGATCCTTTTAAATATGCTTTGTGAACTTTCACCATATATAAAAGGCCTTTCGTTATTCCTTGCTTATTTTTCGGTCTCTTGAAATGGGCTTTGATGCCTGTTGGTGATTAGTCCAATTAATAGGACTTATAAATAAAACCCTTAGGGTTATGAATTGGCCCTGGGGATTTTTAGCCTAGCGACTTGGGCGCTTACACGTTTGGTCAGTACGACCTTCGGTGTTGTTGGCAACTTGGGCTCTTACGCATTGGCCCTGAAGCGCTTTAGTTAACTATTTCGGGCTTAGTCTCCGAGTCAGGTTTCGGCTCGAGCTCAACGGCCCCCAGGTTTACAAATCGGCCCTGAGGCGCTTTAGGTAGGTACGACATGTAGCTGGAAACTTTGGCTCTTAGACCTTTGACCCTGAGGTGCTTTAGTTAACCATTTTGGGCTTAGTCTCCGAGTCGGGTTTCGACTCGAGCTCAACGGCCCTCAGGTTTTCAATTTGTCCCATTGGTGCTTTGGGTCGGTACGACCTGTAGCTGGTGAGTTGGGCTCTTACGCGTTAGGTCGGTACGACTAGCTGGCGACTTGGGCTCTTACGCTTTAGGTCGGAATGACCTTTGATGTATCTGGCGACTTGGGCTCTTACGTTTTAAGTCGGTACGACCTTTAACCGGTTCTTTTCAAAGTTTTTCAAAGTAATTGGAGGCCTGTGATTTTATGGAACAGTCAGACGTCTCTGAGTCGCGTTAGTCTAGCCGGAGACTTATCACGGTGGTCATTATATTTGGCCGTAGCCTTTTACTTCCCGAGTGAGATAGCCACGTCGTCTATCTTGAGAGTATGCCTTTTAAGGGTCTTACAAGTTCGATATATAACCTTGACTTTGATGTATGCCTTTTTAAGGTCTTACAAATTTGTACATGCCTTGCTTGAGGTCTTCAGTTTTGATGTTACCTCATGGAGGGCTTACGAGTTTAATAATGCCAGCCTTGAGGTGTTACGACTATGAGTAGACTGTTGGAGGTCGTATGAGCTCGAAGTTATCTTCCCTGAGGTCTTATGGATGCGATATTACCTCGTGAAGGGCTTACATCGGTGCCTCATGGAGGGCTTATGAGTTCGAAGTTACCGACCCTGAGGTCTTGTAGCTTTGAGTTAGATAGCTTTATGAGCTACCAGTCGAGGACAATCCTTGAGTCGGAGTCGATATTTCCTGACGGAGGGCTTACGATCTCGAAGTTGCCGTCCCTAAGGTATTACAACTTCGAGTTTTTGGTGACTCAGTGGAGTGGCTGTCAAGGACAGTCCTCGAGCTGTGGTTATGCCTTTTCTTAAGATCTTGCAAATTTGTCTATGCCTTGCTTGAGCTATTCAGTTTTATCATTGCCTCATGGAGGGCTTATGTTGGTGCCTTATGGAGGGCTTATGAGCTCGAGATCGCTGGCCCTGAGGTCTTAAGGCTTCAATTTTCTGGTGTTTCAATGGGGTGACTGTCGGTGGCAGTCCCCGAAAAATCGAAAGTTGTCGATATTACCTTGTGGAGGGATTACATTGGTACCTCATGGAGCACATATGGGCTGTAAGTTACCTTCCATAAGGTCTTACATTTTTGAGTTTTCTTTATTAGTCCATGAATACTCGGGAAATTTATAGCCCTGGGGTCGTTTCTTATGAAACTAGCAAACATCTTTCATGCGTAAAGGGTTTTGATGATAAGAGGTTCTCCTTCGATTATTTGGTACAAGAATATTTTTTCACCATCGAGGGTTCAATTATTCTATATGGAGACAGTTCATTCGATCGTTTGGTCATATACATCGTTCTCCTGTCGAGACCCTCTTTGGCATATTTCAGTGATCTCACGGGGGGGGGGGGGGCTTGCCCCTGAGTATTTGTGGTTGATCAAAGAGAAACCTTGAATACTTGGTGAGTTCTCCTCAAGTAGCATATGGGTGTTGCCTTGTTAAAACCTTTTTGGTAAACCCTATTTGGGATAAAATCCGACGTGAGGGAAAAAGAGTGCAATGCACACTTTAAAACCTAGGGCATTCGAGAGGGTGCTTTGATTCCTTTCAATCGCACACCTTCACATTTAGTTAGTGTAAAATGTGAAGGAAAGAGGGAGAGGATTGTGCCTTAGCAATAATAGCATTTGAGCATTGATATGTTCCAATGGTTTGGAATTTGCTTGCCTTTCATGGTGCCCAGTTTGTAGGACCCTTTGCTGATTTCTCCGAGGACACAGTACGGTCCTTCCCAGCTCGGGTCTAGCTTCTCTTTATTAGGGTTTTGAGTGCTTAGGGTGACTTTCCTTAGGAATAAGTCGCCGACACCGAAATGTTGGAGGTTTGCTCTTCGGTTATTTTATCATTCGGTTCTTTATTTTTGGGCGGTCATCCGTACGAAGCATCTCGCTTCTCGTCTAATAGTTCGAGGGCCGTAGTCACGGTCTCATTGTTTTAGTGATCGGTGGCATGTCAGAATCTGGCGCTTGGCTCTCTGACCTCGACTGATATCAAAGTCTTGAACCCGCATACCAAACATAATGACGTCTCTCTTGTGCTCAATTTAGAGGTTGTCTGATATGCCCATGGAACCTCGGGCAACTTTTCTCTCCATTTTCCTTTCGCATTTTCTAACTTCTTTTTCAAGTTTTGAATGATGGTCTTATTTGTGGATTTGGCCTTACCATTTACACATGTGTGGTAGGGCGTCGATAGGATTCTTTTTATTTTGTGTTCCTCGAGAAATTCTGTTACCTTGCCTCCGATGAACTACTTCCCATTATCATACGTTATCTCGGAGGGGATCCTGAATCGGCACATGATGTGATCCCAGATGAAGTCGATGACTTCTTTTTCTCTTATCTTCTCATAGGCCTGTGCTTCCACCCGTTTTGAGAAGTAGTGAGTCATGAATAGAATAAATCTAGCTTTACCTGGTGCCATTGGTAAGGGGCCTACTCTGTCCATTCCCCATTTCATGAATGGCCATGGCGATAAGACCGAATGTAGTTGTTCACCGGGCGGGTGGATCATTGGCGCAAATATTTGACATTCGTCGTATTTTCGGACGAACTCTTTGATGTTCCTTTACACGATATCCCAATAGTAACCTGCTCTGATCACCTTTCGAATTAAAGAATCGGTACCAGAGTGATTTCAGCAGGTGCCCTCGTGGATTTCTTGGAGCATGTAATCAGTGTCTTCTAGTCCCAAGCATACTGCTAGGGGCCAATCGAAGGTTCTCCTGTATAGAGCTCAATTCTCTTCGAGTGAAAATCGGGGTGCTCTGGTCCGAAGGGCCCTTGATTCTTTTGGGAACGTGGGTAGCTTCCCACATACCAAATAATCGATATACTTGTTTCTCCAATCCCATGTAAGGCTGGTGGAGTTGATTTTTGCATCCCCTTCTTTGATCACCGATTTGGATAGCTGAACAACAACTCCGGGGAGGATGTCATCTTCTTCAATGGATGATCCCGGTTTTGTGAGTGCATCGGCCTCGCTGTTTTGCTCCCGAAGTACGTGGACCAAAGTGATTTGAAGTTTATCTAGGTACCATTGCATCCTGTCCTCTCGAACCTCGAAGCTCCCATTTACCTGATTTACTACTAGAAGGGAATAACATCTTTCTTTGACGACTTCCGCTCCTAAGCTTTTGGCCAATTCGAGACCTGCAATCATAGCCTCATACTCGGCTTCCTTATTAGTCAACTTTGCAGCTTCTATAGATTGTCTAATCAAGCCACCTGTAGGTGGCTTCAGAACTATGCCGAGCCCAGATCCTTTCACGTTCGAGGCATCATTGGTGAGTAAGGTCCATACCCCCGATGATGTGGTCATTTTTAGTAGAAGTCCTTTTTCTTGCTCGGGCATAAGGGCAGGCGTAAAGTCGGCCATGAAGTCCACCAAAATTTGGGACTTGATAGCCGTTCGGGGCTGATATTTCATATCGTATCCCCCGAGCTCGATGGCCAATTTGGCCAGCCGGCCTGACTATTCAGGTTTATGCAATACATTTGGAAGAGGATATGTTGTCAAAAAACATATATGGTGACATTGAAAATAAGGCTTCGATTTTCGAGACGCATTTATTAGTGCAAGAGCTAATTTTTCAAAGTGTGTAAACCTGGTTTCAGCGTATCATAAGGTTTGACTGACATAGTAGACAGGGAATTGAGTACCTTGCTCATCTCAAACCAACACGCCACTTACCGCTACCTCCGACACTGCTTAGTACAAGTATACCCTTTCATCCTCTTTTGGGGTGTGGATCAAAGGCGGGCTTGAGAGTTACCATTTCTATTCCTCCAAGGCTCACTGGAATTCCGGAGTTCACGCAAGGTTGTTTTTCTTTTTGAGTAGGGAGAAACAGTGATGGCTCTGATCTGATGACCTCAAAATGAATCCGCCTAACTCCTATATCTATCTGGTCAGCCGTTGTACGGCCTTTACGTTGTTCACCACCGTGATTTCTTCGATGGCATTGATTTTGTCGGGGTTGATTTCAATCCCCATGTTCGATACTATGAAGCCTACAAATTTGCCTGAACCTACGCTGAAGGCACATTTCTCAGGGTTGAGCTTCATGTTGTAACATCTAAGGATGTCGTATTCCTGCAGATGAGTCAAGTGGTCTTCTACGCAGAGACTTAACTAGCATGTCATCAATGTAAACTTCCATGGATTTTCCTATTTGATGTTCGGACATCTTATTAACTAGGCGCTTGTACGTGGCCCCTGCATTTTTAGTCCGAAGGGCATTACATTGTAGCAGTATGTGCCATACTTCGTGATGAACGGAGTATTTTCCCTATCCTCAGGGTTCATTTGAATTTAATTATACTCGGAGTAGGCATCGAGAAAGGTGAGAATCTCGTGGCCAGCCGTGGCATCAATTAATCGATCGATGTTGGGCAACAGGAATCGTTAGGGTTAGCTCTATTTAAGTCCTTATAATCTACGTACATTCTTAACTTGTTCCCTTTTATGGGAACCACGCCTACATTGGACAACCACTCGAGATATTTTACTTCCCTGATGGACCCTATTTTGAGGAGTTTTGTTACCTCGTGTTTGACGAATGCATGCTTTACCTCGAATTGAGGCCTCATTTTTTTCTTCACCATTTTGAACCTACGGTCGACGCTTAGTCGATGGGTGGTTATTCGCAAGGATATCCCTGTCATGTCTAAGTGGGATCAAGCAAAGAAATCAATGTTGCCAATAAGAAATTGAATGAGTTCTTTCCTGAGCTCGGGGGTTAATCTCGTTCCCAGGTATACCTTTCGGTCTGGTAGGTGTTTCATCAAAACAGCTTGCTCCAATTCTTCGACCGCTCATTTTGTTGCATTTGATTCTTCGGGGGAAACGAATCTTCGAGGAGTGAAGAAGTCTTCCCCATGATCCTTGAGGACCCGTTTATATTCTTACCCCTCCCAGGTGGAGTATATGGGCTCTGGCGCCACGCTGTGCACTACGAACATTTCCTTTGCCGCGTGTTGCTCACCATACACCATTTTTATGCCCTCTATAGTCGGGAATTTCAACATTTGGTGGAGAATGAACGGTTCCGCCCTATTCCGTGTATCCATTTCCTTCCAAGAACGGCGTTGTATTTCGTGTCTCTCTCGATAACATGAAAATTGGTGCCCTAAACTGTACCGGACGCATTGACTGGGAGGATGATTTCCCCATTTGTCGTTTCGCTCTCCATGTTAAACCCACTGAGGGCTCCATAATCGGGTATGATTTGGTCGAGCAGCTCGAGCTGCTCCACTACTCCAAATCTGATTATATTGGCCGAGCTACCTAGATCCACAAGAGCACGCTTAATTTGAACACTATTCAAAAGAAAAGATATTACCAGCGCATCGTTATGTGGTTGGGACAAGGCCTCAACATCTTCTTCTATGAACACAATAGTTCCTTTAGGTATACAATTTTGAGTTCATTCTTTCATGATGGTGGGCACCTTGGCCCGTTTGAGCACGGGTTCTTGCTGTCCGTGCTCCTTAGGACCATCGTTTTCATGTGCATTTACTGAGTTAGACATTTTCTGACCTGAAATTTAAGATTCTTGGGCAAGAAAAAGTGTGAAGAATTACTTGTGTCTTTAGAAAAACAGCACTAAAATAATCACTATTATTTTTAGCCCCGCGGTGGGCACCAGACTGTTCAAATTGAAAATGGTAATTAAAATTATATTTGATTATGTGGTTCTAAAATGCGTGATCTATTTTAATACCAGTAGTTTTGGCAGTAGATGCTAAGTGACAAGTGATAAAATAAGATAAGAGCCAAAGGTAACGAGATCGAGCAAACCGAGCAGCGAAGGGGCTGCTCTCGAGGCTAGTTGAAACGGGCCTTGAGATCGAGCTTAGGAGCTTGACGAGGACTGCCGAGAATAATCCAACATAGTTGGAGGACTAAAGGATAGCCTATTTATGATCAATAACAAGTAATAAATGAAGAACAACTCAAGAACATAATAGATGAAAAGAAAGAAATCAATTAACCAATTGTAGAGAATGTTTTAATTAGAGAACAGAGGATGTTCTTGTTCTTGTATTGAATATCACGTCACTAAAAAGTGACAGGGGTCCCCTTTATATATGAGTGGGAGTCCCACCATAGTACATGCGTAATTATTACAAAGGAGAGATGACTGGTACATCCATTTAGTGCCGCGGTACAGGGTTGTACTATTTTGTGTACTTTGTCAACTCTAATCACGTGCCTCTTGGGAGCTTCCCACCTTTTCATGAAGGTCTTCGAATATCGCTCTGCCTCATGGTTTATCAACCTCTCGGAATTCTTCCTCAAGGAGTGAACCTCGGGGTTAAACTTCGGATTCCGCTCCGATACAGTCGAGGTCGAGGCTCAGAATGCTATAGGAGCCTTAAAATCAGGCTCCCCCGATTTTACCGTATACACAAAATACCAATTTCTGTTTCAATTTCAATTCGATTCATAACACAACACAAAACCACCATGTGTGTGGCATGGTGTCTGGTCGAAACCCGATCGGCTATGCCGTCTTACTCAAGACATTTCTCTTTTCAACAATCATCTCATTTCTCATTGCACACATGTATTTCAAGTCTTCCAATGCTAGTGGCCACAGTCGTTAATTCATACCCGGCACTAGGCTCCATTTCATAATTCAATTCATTTCCACATATTTAACATCCAGATCAATCTCATCAACAAGTCGTTCGGTTCAAAACATCAAGTACACATAAGAGCAAACATGAATCACGAGCCTATAGAGACTGTTACATTCCTTTGCAATTTAACATGTTTTCCATAACATCAATACTTCACCAAGTAAAAACATATAATCATGGAAGAACTTGAATACATATTGCACATAAGGTCTTACAACACAAATACGTTTGAAATGTTATTTCCTTCATCAATCAAGATTAAGGCTTACACAATTTGTAGGGGAGCACCATAGAGTTTTGATTCCTAAGAAGAGAGGATTTTAGCCATACATACCTCAAAGAGATTTTAGGAAAATTCCACTTTTAGAAGTGATCCTAAAAAGTGGATTCGAGGCTCGTCTCGTAATCTATTTCATATATATATTTTCTCATTTCATAGGCCTCGCTAGGCACAAGTATATATGTTATCCACTGTCTATTTTCCCAGCTTATTTAATTCGTTTTCAAGTATCTTTATAATTTATCATCGACTAAGCACACCCAATCAAGGCATTTAGTACACTTACTGGCAAGTAGGAGTATAGAGCTAAACTAGTCTTCTTCACCTAATTAGTATACCAATTTTAATTAAAATTCCCACTCGAGACTATGCAAAATTAATAAAAAATCCTTACTTTATGCATCTATTACTCAATATAATGTTGGTTCGAAAGGATCATGTTTATGAGTTTATAGGGGGAACCTGGAACGAAGAGATTTGGGATTTTGGGCCGGTCATACTTAAACCTCCGGATAGCCGTCCACAGTTAGTCTGGGCTTAGGTGTCACTGGTGCTACTGGCTGAAGCCCGCCCACAGGTAGTGTACCCGGGGTCTGATATACTGTAATTGCATGTCCAACGGCCTATGCAGTAGGGGTCTTTGCTCCCCCTCCCGCCTTAGATATGGCTGGATCTGCTGGAATTAAACCAGCCTGAGTTATGGTGTCCATGACCTCCTGAATTCTTGGCGCTGTAGTAAAATCCAAAGGGGCAGGATCTGCTGTGGGAACCTCGCCCTGCTCCTCAGTGATGGGGTCCTCTATTGGATCCCCTGAGGGTGCGACTGGTACAGTCCTGGGGCGCCCTTATCCCATACCTCGAGCCGGTTCCCTCCCCCGACCTCTGCCACGGCCTCGGATGACGGGGGTAGGGGCCCCTCCCGGGTTTTGGAACATCAGTTGCTCGTGTCCTCACCATCTGTGAGAGAACAGAAGAGTGTGATTATAGGTATAACATCAAATTCACGATAAAAGATGAATAAAGAGAGATATCCTAACACCCTATAGCCTCCCGAGGATAAATACAGACGTCTCGATACCGACCCGCAAGACTCTATTGTGTTTTCCCGTAACTTTTGAGACCTACATGAACTTAGAGCTATGATACCATGTTGTCATGACCCAAATCCTAACACAGGTCACGATGACGCCCAACACCGCCGTCAGGCAAGCCGACCATTTTCTACTTCTGATTGCAAGTAGTTTACCAAAACATTTTTCAACACTTGCTTAACTTAGTTTTGAGAGATTAAGTAGAGACGGATAACTTAGGCAAATTTATTGAAAAATAAATAAGCATGAAGTCATAATTTATGATTACATCCCAAAATAAAGTCTACTAGCGTGTTTGTGCCAGAAACTAGTGTCACAAGCCTACATGCATCTACTAGAATGATATCAAAAGAATGAAAGTATATCTTACAATCCGAGTAAGTATAGACAAAAATAACAAAAGGATAGCTCCGGAGTGCTGCTGGAAATCGCCAAGAAAAGCAGCTCACCGTGAAGCCTCGTCCAGTAAAAACTCAGGGACGAGCTCTGGAGTGGAATCCAGATGCACCTGCCTCAGAACCTGTACAATTAAGTACAGAGCGTAGCATGAGTACATAAACAATATGTACCCAGTAAGTATCTCATCTAATCTCGAAGAAGTATTGACGAGAGGTCGACTTGACACTTGCTAGGGTCCAAATAGTGTATATAGGTGATATGTTAAATGAGGACAACAAGTAAGCATGAATAGTAAGAAAATAAATATCGAATCGAAATAAAATCCAAATATGTAGTGAAGCATCAATTTACAAGTTTTCTGTTCAATCTTCCAGGCTAACTCACAGCTAAGCATTCATAAAGAATATCAGGCAAATAACATGCGCATACTGGAATAAGGACATACGGCTTGGGCCAACATAATAAGAATAATTGTACACTATCGAAGGGTCTAATGACGCGATCCATAGATGCATCTACCAATACCCGTCGTGGCATACGGCCCGCTCCCATGAGAGTAAGGGAAAGAATCACTCTGCCCATGGGATATAAATTGCGAAGCAGTTGCATGCAAATACAACATCTCTCTTTCAATTCTTTTCAAATAAAATTTCCTTTAAATCATAAAATTCTTGGTTTTCTTAAAAACAAAGTTGCATACAATGAAGTTACAAACCATATAACTCAATAGTGACTACGCACGGGCTCTCGTCACCTTGCACGTACGTAGTCCCCCACAACAGTAACACATTACCATTAAATCTGCCTATGGTCAAAATTCCCTCTTGCAAGGTCAAAAAGGAGACTTACCTCGCGTCAAGTCTACATTCCTGGTCAAGAATGCGCCCGAAACTCCAAATTTGTCGCCCAAGGACTCGAAACTAGTCAAATATTGCATAAATAAATCAATCTATACTCAAAAGTATGAAATTCCCCTATTTAAATGATTATTTCAACCCAAATTGCGAAATCCCAAAGTACACCCCCGGGCCCATATGCTCGGATTCCGGAAATTTTTTAAGGAAAGTATCACCCGTGGTCTAAGGATCAATATTATATGGTTTTTGTTTGATTCCTAAACAAATTTCTTGGTCATTTCCCATTTTTGTCAAAAACATAGGTTTTTACTCTAACCAATGTTTTCTACAAATTGTGGTGTTAATCTACTTAAAATTTCAAGTAATTAGCTAAATTCGTAGTAGAAATTACTTATCTCTCAGTAGCTTGGTCGAATACCTTTCTTGCATGCCCTCAAAATCGCCCAAGAATGAAGAGAAGTGGTAAAAAATGGCTAAGTTCGTGTTTAAAAGGAAGTACAGTGCCTTTAGGGTTTTCGCACATGTGGCTCGAGGACCACACCTGCGGTCTCACATCTGCAAGGAAATTATCGCACCTGCGGATGAGGGGAAGGTGGCCTGGTTTTGCACCAGCGAAGCAATGTCCGTACTTGCGGCTCCACTTATGTGGAAAGGGGTCTGCACCTGCGAAAATTGGCCACTCCCTCAGGAGTCGCACCTGCGAGACTGGGACCGCATGGGCGGTCTCGCACCTGCGAGTGGACCTCCGCATGTGCGGTCGCACTAGACCTGGTGCACCAGCAGTCATTTTAGGCTGGTTTTTGCCTCGCTCGATGGCCGAACGGCATCTGGGCCGACCAGAGACCCTGTCCAAATATACCAACAAGTCCTAAATCATAATAAGGACTCGCTAGAGCCTTCGGAACGCCCAAAATAGCGCTAAACCTAAAAACCACACCTCAAAACCTATTGGATCAAAATTAAGAGCTTCAAGTTTCTAGGTTTGCTTTCAACATGCCGAACCATACCTATACTTCTCGGAATGACAACAAATTTTGCGAGCAAGTCATAAATGGCAGAACTGAACTATTTTCGATCTCCGAATTACGTTCGGACCTCGATATCACAAAAACACATTCTAAACCTCAATTTTAACTTAAAGACATTCTTACTTCACTATTTGGCACCGAAACGCTCCTGCGTCATTCAAAACCCGTTGTGAGCACACGTCCAAGTACGAAATCATCATACGAACCTACTGGACGCTTCGTATCTCGATTCCGGGGTCGTTTACTGAAAACGTTGACTGATGTTAAACTTGGCCTTTGTGTCAAACCTTAAAGACCTAAGTGCTCCTATACTACTCCAAACTCCTCCAAACCTCGAACCACCTGTCCACGCAAGTCATTAATCAGTAAAAGTAGCTATGGGGAGTCTCATTTAGGTGCATGGGGTCCTAGAACACAAAACGACCAGTAGGTCATTACACCTTTCACATAATTCAAATAGTGTAATTAACCCAAATCCTACAGGGTTATTCCCCCACACAAAGTTAGGCAAGATACTTACCTAAAAAAAGCTCAATTAATACTCTATGAAGCCCTTCCTATGTTAAAAAACCTATGGATTGCTCAAATCTAGCCAAAATAACCTAATATTATAACTATAAGGCATATGAAACAATTTCGGATAGTAAAGCTTCGACCTTTAATGAAAACCCAAAAGTCAATCCAAGAAAGTCAACTCTGAGGTCATACCTCCAAACCCAACAAAACTCAGAAATTTCCAACATCCATTCCGATACGAATCAAACCATAAAAGATCATCAAATTCTGATCCCAAATCAGCATTCAAATCATCATTTTATGTTTTAGAAAAGTTTTTAAAAAAATCCTCAATCTCTCCAACTTAAATTACTCATTAAATGATAAAAACAAAGATGGAATCATAAATAATGGACAAATCCGAGTCAGAAATACTTACCCCGATTCAATTTGTGAAAATCCCCTCCAAACTTGACAAAGAGCGCGCTCCCTAACTCAAAATATGATAAAATAACAAAGACTTCAAAATAGATTATTATATAAGTCTGCCCAGTACATGTGTGGTATTAGAATTGTTGCTCATTCTATTAAAAGTATATCAACTATATTGGGTTTGTCTTTCTGACAATGCCAGCTCGGAACGCACATTCATATCTATCATCACTAATAGGATCCACGAGAACATTCTTAGGGATTCAAACCTAGCTGATCATTTTTTAAAGCAACAAGTAGCCTCCAATTGATTATTTCTGCTCACTCTAACGGCATACTTCGACATATTTGGATGCAATCATCAGCAGCTTGCCTTGCTTTCTCCAGTGCATCAATTCACACACTAAATGGACACACAGTTGAGATCTTTTTCGGGACATTTCAGAGGCCCAATAACAAACAGCCACAGTCACAGTTGCAGTTTCAATGCTCCATTTCTTGTGTAACCCAAAAACAACTCACTGCTCCCCAATTTTAAGATACACACATGCTTCTCTTCAACTTCGCTTTTTTTCATCACATTATTGAAGCCATGGTGAAGATAGCTTTCTGGTTACAATGGAATTGTTCCCCATATATGTTTGTCGCTTTACTTGGAATTAGTTTACAAAATCTTTAGATATAGCAACTCTTGTAAATGGAAAGAGTCTATCCATTCTTTTTGCGTAGTTGACCTTGGTTTCCTTCGTTTTTTGGGACCAATTGTTAATCTATATTGGACTGGCATATGTTACAATCAACTGGTTATCCATCGTAGGATTGCATGTAAGGTTCATGCCCCCTTCGTTGATGTAATTTTCTGTTTTATTTTTATAAAAAGCAAGCCGGGCACAATGCCCAATGGATCAGACCAAAAAAATTTTTTTAGGTCTTCCCAGGGTCTTCTACGCGGCTGCGGGACCTTCTTCGCGATCATGAAGCACTAATCATAAGCCGCTGAAATTGCCTCAACGTGAATGCAGTCTAAAGCCCGTGAACGTGACCCCTTAACTCAACTGGTCATTGTGCACGCGACCCTATTCACGTGAACACGAAGGCCAATCCATTGGTGCCCCTCTAGCTCTACTTCTAACCGATCGTGACACAAGGCTCACGAACATATTGACCATCTTCCCTGGGCTCCGCGGACGCGACATCCAACTCATGAATGTGATGAGTAAATCCTTAGCCACCCAAAATAACTTCGCAATCGCAAACTAATTTCCGAAAAATGGATTAACTGCAAACGTAAGAAAAACCAAAACCTTAAAAGCATAAAGAAACGGTTTGTATCCTATCCGAAACACAGTCGAGGCCTCGGGGACCTCTTCCAAACACACCAACCAATCCCAAAACATAACACAGATCTACTCGAGACCTTAAATCACACCAAACAACATCAAAACTATGAGTCGCACCTCAATTCAAGCCTACAAACAAATGAACTTTCAAAATCAAATACTAATGGCGAAGAAGCCTAAATACCTCAAAATGACCTCAAATTTTGCACACTCATCAAAAATGACAGAAGGAACCTACTCCAAGTCCCACAACTGAAATCCGGACACGATATTAACAAAGTTAACTCTCGGTGAAACCCTCAACCTTCCAAACATTCAACTTCCCAACTTTCACCAATAAGCACCAAACCAACCTACCAACCTCCAAATCCAAATATGGATATACAACTAGGTCCAAAATCACCATACGAAGCTGTTGGAACCATCAGAACTCCATTCCAGAGTCATCTACACAAAAGTAGAACTCTGATAAAGTCTTACAACTTAAGTTTCTAAAATGAGAGTCGTTCTTCCAAATCATTCATGAACCTCTTGGTAACAAAAAGCAACCATACATGTAAGTCATAATACATCATATGAAGCTACTAGATATATCAAGCCACAAAATGAAACAATAAATCTTAAAATGACTGGTCATGTCATCACACTCTCCCCCTCTTAAACAAATGTTCGTCCTCGAGCTTGCCAAGAAATGTTCTGAAGTCATCAAATCACTAAATGAACTCACCTTAAACACACTCACGGGTAATCCCACGTTAATCCAACCCACATAATCCATATTGTACCATATCGACCAAAGATTATCACTTCAAACTTAACCAATTAGCCTAAACCAAATTTCAACATCCAAACATCCCCTAAAGTCCTGATCCCCACACGTACACCATGTATCAACCTCAACCCTGCTACTACAAATCATAAGTGTGCTCACATGGTAAAACCATACGACACAACACATCATCCGTATCCCATAGCAACAACTCTGACCACAATCGCTGCCCATAATCAACCCAACACCGGTAAATAACTGCATACCAACTAGAACCTTGTTCCAGACCCCACAAAACTAATAATATTATAAGAAACCTATGAAATTCCTAATTACTCGCCTAACCAACAAGCCACACCAAATGTCACCTGGGTAGATACATTGTAACCCAAACCCATTAAGCACAACTCGAATATGACTAAGTATGGAAAGAAAAACACATGAGAGAACTATCAAACAAGTCCAACATGTTCAACTCTCCATCGGTACCATACTACGAATCTACTCCACTAAGGGGAAACAATTCATACGAATTAATCATAAAAATGTCATCCTACCTTAATTTTACTGCGACATGTATCCTGGTTGAAACACACCAATCCGCAAAGAACACAAGGTTTCCATCCTCAACTCGGAATCATAAGTAAAATGAATATCCTAATAACTAAAAAGCTTCTCGTAACTCAATCATGTAGAACTAAATCACAAGACGTAACCTACTTCACATACCTGTAAAGCACCTAAATAACAAGTCATGGCCAAACCCCCCAGAAATCACATCAAGACCTACTGCATTAAGTAACAGAAAACCCAACCTATTCTAATAACCTTCCATGGTTACCAAACCAGAACGATAGACACGGGCTATCACAATTAGATCTCCCAAGGGTGCATACACCAAACAGAGTGCAAGGACCACAAATTATAATCATATACGGATCAAGGTAGGACAACTCATACAAATAAATAGGACAAAATTAAATTAAGATGGATGCATCTCTATGACAAACCGAAACCATACCTCTAATGAAATCATCTGGTGAAGCAGCCTTCGGCCTAACAGGAAAAACATAACAACAAGGAAGGCCTCCCCCACTAGGATGTCCTCTACCCGTATGTCCCACATTATGGCTGGCTACATAGGCGTAGCTGCAACTGGAGTAGAGTTCATATCTTGATGACGTCTAATTCGTCTACTAAAAAGTAAGTAGGCACGGTCGCATGCAATATAGTTTACCAAACTATGAGTCGTGGTCAAATCCCACAATGAACAATATATAGGCGATTAGGCATGTAAGATAATTATAACTTATTATGCTAAGCATAAAGGGAATTACACTCAAGTAACGATCCAATGTATTTCACGATTTTAGTAATATGAGCGAGTTTATTTTAATTAGCCTCGGGAAATAGTTCTATATTAGCTTCTTCTGAAGACTAATAAGACTTTTTAATTGAAATATCCGTAAGAGAATTAAGAGATTAAGAACACCCAAATATGGCTACAAGTAGTTTAATCCTAGACCTACGTAGAATCTATGTGAGGGTTAATGCCTCAAGTTCTTGTGACAACCCTAAATTATCTTTCCCAAAATCAATTCGAAGTAAATGGGTAAGTCCTAGGGTTAGCTTCTTCCCTTGGAACCATTAATCACGACACACATCGTAGGGCCACAACGGGCACTCGGTGCCTTACTCAACGGAGTACCGACATATATCTTTCTTATTACACCATCATGGGTAAATGAGCCATAAAGGCCATCATGAAGTAACCATAATAAAACATAAGGGAATACTAGAGATATGACAACCTAACACTGTATAGACACTTATACATGCGACATACAGGACTATAAGGCCGATATGATCATTTGTATACTCAAAACATAGGGCGACAAGGCCATAAAAGTATTTATAGACATGACATCTCTCTACAAGGCTCATAGAATACATAAATGTCATAAAGGTCAAGACAGGCTCCGCCATACCAATTAATACATGTCCAAAGCATACTGACTACATAACCAACTCCATATCTATGAAAGTGCACCTACACCTTCCGCTGAGCTGATAGCCTATTAGGAGGACACTCAACCTGCCTATAGGGACCTGCGTGCACGAAACATCGTGTCCCCAGGAAAAAGGGACATCAACACATATAAAGTACCGAGTATGTAAGGCATGAAAGCAGTATATACAGACATAAATGAAATATGGAGAAAAGAACTCAACTTGTAAGTCCAAATATCTCTATGAATCAAAAAACATTTATAATGTCATGCATATACATATAAATGTCATATCATGCATAGGTATATGCGTACATAACATCATCAAGCCTCTGAGGGCATCCTGTCATATCATCTCGACCTCTATGGGCAAAATCATCAACGTATACTAGTTGATCAGGTGGTGGTGTGTATATAACACCGTAACCCTTCCTCATACCCCATATACATATAATATATGCATATATAACTCCATCTGGTAATGGGTCATGTACGTGTATAAATGAATGCAATGCATAATGAAGTAAGTCAAAAAGAGATCTTGGAATGACATAAGATCAATATGCCTTCAGATAAACATTATCAGCTTACGTATTTTCTGAGACCCATGAACAAACGAGATAATATTACGACACATGGGGAATCAAGATCATAGGCACCCCTAGTATTTCAATGAATATAGCCATTTATGAAAGTTGTGTGTTTTCTCGTTTTGTTTTTGTCATATGTATCATGCCAAGGGAAAGTAGGGATAGCCTTAAAATAACTCAGGACATCAATTCAACTAAACAACAAGCTTATGAAAACTACAACGCCAACCCTATAACAAAGAAATACATGTAAAACTTAGATGTCGCTAGTATACCACGTATCTAAAACAATAACTCAATTCTAAAATAAAATAGGAAGCATCTCCCCAGATTTTACTACTCCCTCAACCCTACTATAGGAAAGATAACAACACAATACAACCAGTAACTCAAACACATCCTAACTACAATTCGGGACCAGTAATACAACAAAAAAAACCCAAATATCACATAACATATCCAATCAACAAGTTATCAATTAGCCAGAAATTGCAATGACGACCGACCAACCCACTACCATACCACATGTGTCTTTTCTTCACGTCCTATGCCCTTCCAAACTCACTAAATCAATAGCACAATAGGCCAACACGAGTGGGCTACAAAATAGTCCACTAAAAGTGAAATAATTCGAACTCACGACTTCCGATCACCGTCCCGTGAGTTATAACTATTAAGAAACGAATTAATCAACCTTCCTTGATATTTAAAAGCTTAAATCCAGAAGTTAGTAATTTTCACAAGAATGAAGTACCTTCCGAAATTCATACTACAAAGAAAAAGAGTGACGACATAACTATCCTTAGTTACTTACCTCGATGCCCTTTGTGCTTGTAGGGTTGCTTCTGAACTATAATATTTAATTGTCTTCCTAGTGGCACCATCTTTTATTTTTGTAACACTTGTACGGTGCCTTTAACAACCTAACTGTAATGACCAGGCCGGTCGTTCCGAGAGTAATTGCCCTATTTCCCCCGTTTCTTCTTTATTATATGTGGTTCAACTTCATTATGTTGTGTTAGATTGGTTGGCTCGGGTCCGGACATATTTTATTTGGAGAGAAATGAGACACTTAGTCTCTTAACTTGGTTCAATAGTTGGAAAAGTCAATCGGAAGTTGACTTATTGGTAAACCACCTCGGAATATAGATTTTAAGGTTCATATAGCTTCATTAGGTGATTTAGGACATAGGAGTGTGTTCGCAGTGTTTTTTTTATGTTCGGTGTAGAATTAGGCTTGAATTGGCGGAAGTTAGATTTTAGCGATTTCTTCGGCAGCGGAAGATGGGCTATAGGGGTCGGAATGGAATTCCGGAAGTTGGAGCAGGTTTTTAGTTTCATTTTAGATATGTGTGTAAATTTTAAGGTCAATCGGAAGTGTTTTGGATTGTTTCGGTATACTTGGTTGAATTTAGAAGTTTCAACATTCATAGGCTTGAATCTGAGGTGAATTTGATGTTTTTGTGTTGTTTTTGGTGTTTCGAAGGCTGAACTAAGTTTGAATGAGGTTATAGGATGTGTTGGCATGTTTGGTTTGGGCCCGAGGGGCTCGAGTTGATTTCGGATAACCATCGCGGGATTTTATGTTGGAAAATAGCAGTTGATACTGCTGGTACTGATGTAAACACACCTGCGGATGGGTTATCGCAGGTGCGGGCCCCCAGAAGCGGACGACTCATCGCAGCTGGGGATTTTGGTGGGTTGGAGGAGTTCTCCACGTGCGAGGTTTTTACTGCACTTGCGAAGACGCATATGCGGAAGATTCAGTGCAGGTGCGGAGAATCGGCCTTTTAGTGTTTTCCGCAGGTGCGCACCTAGGATTGCAGGTGCGGGTCCGCAGGTGCGCGTATGTGGTTGTAGGTGTGGAACCACTAGGCAGTTAGTATAAATAGCAGCCTTCGCGAATTTTGGGCACTTTCATTATATTTTGCATGTGGGATGAGGCTTTTGGGAGCAAATTGAAGAGGGATTTGGAGGATATTCCGTGGAGGTAAGTTTGTTTGACTAAAACCTCGATCCTATGTTTTTATTTGACGGATTATGTTTGGAATTAGTGGGATTTAATGGCATAAATTGGGGGTTTAGGGCTTGGAAAATTGAGGCTTGTAATTAAGGAATTTAGGGGTCAATTGTGGTCGGATTTTGATGCATTTTATATGTATAGACTCGGGAAAGACTAAGGATTCTTGTGATGCAATTTTATAGAATTCCGACGCGTGGGCCCAAGGGCTAGGTTTGGCCAATTTCGAGAATTTTGGTAAAAATTGAAATTTTCGTATGGGCTTTGTTCTTTTAGCGTATATTGATGATATTAATCTGGTTTTGGTTAGATTCGGAGCAATCGGGAGCCGATTCGAGAGGCAAGAGCATCGCGAATTTGTACTTGTGCCGATTTGAGGTAAGTAGTGACTGTAAATCTTGTCCTGAGGGTATGAAATCCCGGACATCGTATTTTCTCACTATTTTTGGAGTGGCGCACATGCCGGATGACGAGTGTGCATGGCGTGCATTGATTTTTAGATTTGTACTTGGTCCTTTCCGCGACAACTATTGAGTTGCATATTTACCTTTAAACTCTTATGTTAAATCGTGTTTTAAAAACTATTGCTATTTTGACTGTAAGCCATGTTTGGGGCCTTGGATTTTTCAAACATAAGAGGGTAAAGAGATTGCGTAATAACTATGATCTTCGAAAGTGTATAGAGAGATATTAGTGTGAGTCTAAGCAGGCGAGGCTATTTCTCGCGAGGTGTCGTGAGGTTGTGTGATCCTTATGTTGTTTTGTTGCAAGTTCTCTTTTACCAGAAATAGATATATATTGCAATTTTAGTGCAGATCGCTTGTGAAAGTTAGCCTGACCATTCAATGGTGAATGCGAGATTTGCATATGATGTGGAATATCAGACAGTTTGTGTCATATGAGCTTATGAAGGATTTAGTTGAATCTCACTACAGTATGGTGACAGTGAGTTATTATTTGTTTTGATCGTGGGATTTTAGCCAAGTGGGGGAGGATGTTAATGATAAGTTTATTGCGCGATTATGTGTTGTATTTGTTCCAATTTGAGGTATATTCGTGTATCAGTTAAGACGTGCAGAGGTGGAGTCTGGGATGACTCGAGTAATGGAATTCCTCAATACAGGTCGTAATGTACTCTATGGGTACATATGTTTTATGGAATGATTGAGTGGTACTTGTAAAAGTCGTTGTGAGTGCGGTGTATGGGTTTGATCGTTGCTTCCAGTGTGTGGACTTCATAGTATGTTGGTGCACCAATGGGGCCAATTCGTCCTGTCAGCTTGATCAGTGTGATTGAGATTTGCGTAGAGTGGATGACTCTCGAGAATGGTTATGATGGATTCAAGGTTAAATATAGAAATTGGGAATCTTGAAGGTGTGTTTTGGGCTACAACTGATATTTACGTGGAGGGTGTCAAGACTTGTAGTATTTCTACATTATCATGGATTCTACATACCATTATCTAGAAGGTGAATGTAATTCGCAGGAAGTCTCTTCAGTGTGAGTATTTTGAATGTTGTACTTTTGGGGATATTTGAGAGAGTATTCAGCGGCTTTTAAGCCTCAGAAGGTATGGTTTTATGCTTGGGTCTCGTGTGGTGAGTCTGGGTTGAGAATTGCGGTATTATGATAAAAAGAAGTAACAATTCGCAGGTAAGCCAGAAACAACTTGGGTAAATAGGACAAATTCGTAGTAGATCAAATCGGCATGGTAAGGGATATGATTAGTTCTTTGGGTGTTCATAAGGCCGCGAGTCTTTGCAGGTGTTTCCTAGCAATGCTCTTGGATTTTTGGTGTCCTGCATAGCTTGGTTGAGTTAGAAGTATTTAGGCCGGACAGTTTGGTGTTGTGCAAATGGGAATCAGATAGTTCCTGATGGTTTTTACCACGATTAGAGATGCATATTTTCCACCGGCCTGAGGTTCAGGTGACGTATAGTGATTTTGCTTCTAAATCGGATCAAATATGAAGTTCTTGACTAGTTGAATGTGTAGTTGATTGTGGCTCGGAATGGATTATGAAGTTCTCATGTTTATCATAGGATGGTATGGTGTATGCGGTATGTCGTGTAGAGTGAGATTTGCATGTGTGAGATCACGGTTTATTTGTGGAAGGAAGGACGGAAATTCTTAGGTAGCATTGGCAGTTTCGGATGAGTAGGTAGATGATGGCACTATTGGGTGGCTTGATGAGGGTATGCATTTTAGAAAGGGCATGTGTAGATTTAAGGGTGCTTCATTGGTATAGCGACGCTCTCTTGTTGGATTGACTGCTGATATTTGAGGTTGCTTGGTGACACAGAAGGATTTTAGGGGTATCCCTCGTGGAACGATTAAGTATTAGGGATGTGTTATGTATTCGAGCGGTGGATTTGGGATCATATATGGTTATTTTTGCGCTTTATAGGCTCCCAGATCGAGAGTTCTCATAATCACATTATTTTGTGGTTGTAGACAATGAAGATGCGAGAAAAGTTAGTAAGATGTTAGTTAATGTCATGATTCAGCGATTGGGAACCTTCAGAGAGTTATCTATCTGTTGTGAATGACCAGAGTTGTTTTACGATTATTTATAGGCCAATATGGGTGTGTGTTCTACACCGGGTCAGAATGACTGATCGGACGAATGGTTGCTAATTCCTACGTGTTTCGTTCATCATCGACAGTATATGGAAGTGTTAGAGCGAGGAATTGCTTGATAAGAGGATATGTACCGGTATTGGGTTATTTTGATCAGCTATTGTTATTCAGAGTTATCGCTGTGGGTGTTTGAGCGTGTTCAGACTTGTTAGATCTTTGGTTGCGGATATGGCTTGATACAGCGTGTTCAGACTTGTTCAGTTTATAGTTGTGGAATTTTGATCTTGTGAATTATTTCAGAGGTGGGAATTTGGTTCTAAGGTTTATGGGTCAGGATTGGATTTCGAAATTTCAACAGTGTTGTGCTATTGGTCCTATATGGGATAGGGTGACATGGGATCACCTCAGACTATGTGCATGGTAGGCTACACGGCAGTTTGATGGCGTTGGGGAATAACTCTTGGGACGTTCGAGGATGAATGTATGTTTAATTGGGGGGGGGGGGGGGGGGATGTAACGAGCCGATCGGTCGTTCCGAGAGTAATAGCCTCGTTCCCCCCCCCTGTTTTTGCTTCATTATGTTGTGTTAGATTGGTTGGCTCGGGTCCGGAGCGATTTTTTGGTAAATGACTACGAAATGTAGATTTTATGGTTCAGATAACTTTGTTAGGTGTTTTAGGACTTAGGAGTGTGTTCGGAATGTGGTTTTGATGTCTGGTGTAGAATTAGGCTTGAATTGGCGGAAGTTAGTTTTTGGCGATTTCCGGTCGGCAGTGGAAGATAGGCTATAGGGGTCGGAATGGAATTCTGGAAGTTGGTGCAGGTTCGTAGTCTCATTTTTGATATGTGTGCAAATTTTTAGGTCAATCAGAAGTGTTTTGGATGGTTTCGGCATCCTTGGTGGAATTTAGAAGTTTCAAAGTTCATAGGCTGGAATCTGAGGTGAATTAGATGTTCTTGCGTTGTTTTTGGTGTTTCGAAAGCTCAATTAAGTTTGGATAAGGTTATGGGATGTGTTGGCATGTTTGGTTGGGGTCTCGAGGGGCTCAGGTTGATTTCGGATAGCCATCGGGGGATTTTAGGTTGGAAAATAGCAGCTGATGCTGATGGTACTGGTGCTTGTGTTAACGCACCTGCGGATAGGGTACTCCAGGTGTGGGCCCGCAGAAGCGGACGGCTCATCGCAGGTGCGGATTTTGGTGGGTTGGAGGAGTTCTGCAGGTGTGAGGTTTTTACCACACCTGCGAAGCCGCAGATGCGGGAGTTTGAACGCAAGTGCGGAGTCTGGGCCTTCTAGTGTTTTCCGCAGGTGGGACACCTGGGACCGCACGTGCGCGTAAGTGGCCGCAGGTGCGGAACCACTGGCCAGTTAGTATAAATACCAGCCTTCGCGAATTTTTGGCACTTTCATCATATTGTGCATGCAGGTTGATGCTTTTGCGAGCAAATTGAAGGGGGATTTCGAGGATCTTCCGTGGAGGTAAGTTTCTTCGACTAAAAACTCGATTCTATGTTGTTATTTGACGGATTAAGCTTGGAATTAGTGGTATTTAATTGCATAAATTTGGGGTTTAGGGCTTGGGAAATTGAGGCTTATAATTAAGGAATGTAGGGGTCAATTGTGGTAAGATTTTGATGCATTTTATATGTATAGACTCGGGGAAAGATCAAGGATTCTTGTGATATGATTTTTGTAGAATTCCGAGACGTGGGCCCGAGGGTCGGGTTTGGTCAATTTAGGAAATTTTGGTTAAAATTGATACTTATCGAGTGGGCGTTGTTCCTTTAGCGTATATTTATGTTAATAATCTGGTTTTGGTTAGATTCGGAGCAATCGGAAGCCTATTCGAGAGGCAAGAGCATCGCGGATTAGTATGAAACCACGGACTTCGTATTTTCTCACTATTTTTGGAGTGGCGCACATGTCGGATGACGAGTGTGTATGGAGTGCAATGATTTTTTAATTTGGACTTGGTCCTTTCCGCGGCAACTATTGAGTTGCGTATTTACGTTTAAATCATATGTTAAATCGTGTTTTAAAAACTATTACTATATTTGGGTGGTAAGCCATGTTTGGGTTGCACCGACTTGTTTGGACCCCCTGGGGGCTTTTACTGCTATTTCCTCACTGTGTTGACTTATGATTTACACTCAGTCATATTATGTTTAGTTGATTTCGAAACTCAGCTTTATTCACACTATTTTGAGATATAAAATTATGTTTTTGGGTCGAGTACCCCATTTTACTGATAGCCCGATGGGCTCTTTGAGAGTTGCTGACTGGGTGAGTCAGAGGGCCTGATTGTGAGGATATGATATGCCACATGGTGGCTTGATATTAGCGCTTGGGTTGAAGGAGCCCCTCCGGAGTCTGAATGCACCCCAGTCGCAGGTACCTACTAAGTGCGAGTGCCGAGTGATTGAGAGGTATGAGTGACTTTGAGGTTTCCAGAGGGGCTGATTATGAGTGACTGTGAGGTATGCCTGAGGGGCTGATTTCTGAGTGACCATACGCCCGAGGGGCAGTTTCTGAAAATGTTTTGCCCGATAGGCTCTTTTTTTTATGATTTTTATCATTTTTACACTAAACTTCTTGAAAGTTATGCTGAAACTGTTGGAAAGTATAGTCCAAAATAATTTTTACAAAAATGGGCTTTTAAGCGTGATGATTTAACGTATACACTAATGGAAAGAAAGACTGTGCTTATTGTGAAATAATGATTTGACTTTATGTGTTTCTTACTGCTCAGACTTGCTTTATTTTCATTATTACTGAGTTGGCGTAATCACATTACTCCCTGCACCATGTGTGCAGATCTACGTGCTAGGGCATGTGTCCGCATTCCTGCTATCTCTCCTGCTTACTATTATAGGGTTTATTTTCCATAGCTGTATATTTTTTTGTAGATGCTCATGACCAGTGACTCCGGGATCTCGGAATTGTATTTTATATTCGGTGTAGCTTTATCTATTTTAAAATGATTTAACGAAACCTTTATGGATTATCAGTTTAGCAATGATATACATGAAATATTAATTATGATTTAAGTGTTAACTTGGCTGACCTAGTTCCACGATATGAGCCATCACGACTAGTTTAGATTTGGGGGCGTGACACCAACTCCTATCTGAATATTTCTCTGGGATTACGATGTCATATTTGCGATATTTAATTCACTATGTTGGGGTTCACTATTTCATATTGCACAATCTGCTGATTGGTCGGTATCCTCTTGTCTAGCAATAATTAGGCTTTTCCTGAATCAACTACTAACTACTCATTGGTCCATTATCATATCTACATTATGTGTAGTCTACCTTGGGTTATATCCTTTGTCTTAACTTACCCTCGCACGGGCTCCTTATGTATCAAGTATTCATTTGCACTTATTTATCAGTAACATCTAATGTTTGAATCCTAATTTCCTCTCCCCTGCGTCGTGCTTGCATAATGTTTTGGAGTCATATCATATCCGTAGGATCTGAATAAATGAAATCTCAATCCTTTCACCTTTCTAACATTCAATGTTATGAAGATTTATCTATATACGTTTTACCTCATCATCTTTGGCATCTTTTCACATATTTGCAGAGTCTTACTTACCTTGCAGTAACCCTTATGTACCAGGGATAACTGGATTTCTTACGCACAAAGGTGACACCTAGTGTAATTGGCACACTTAGTCCCTTAAGTTTAACTCTGCTCACCATGGTTTCTTTAAGGAAGCGTCTTCCTAAATGACCTTTAAAGGTAATTGTTTTGTTGTCCATTATATTAGTGCAGGAATGCTATCTCTTACATTATGACGATGTCGACTATTATCAAATCCTCTTGTCCCTAATTCATGTTTGATTTTATCTTGTTTACTAACATATATAAATTTCTTTTACAACAGGGGATCTAACTTAGCAATCTGGTAAACACGTTTGAGTCACCAACTTATTTCTCAAAATGAGGATATGACCTTTTGCCTATATGCGTTTATTGACTCAAGACCTGTAACCTCTTATCTTTTCCTTCAGTTGACAATAGACTATGTAATCGTGTCATATTTTGATTTATCATTATCACCCATTTATCACATCTTAATCTTAATTCTTCTCTACTCCATTATTATTCTTCTGCTAATATTTCTGTCTATCACCTTATTCTGAAAACTTCAACAAAATATTCTTTTGTTTTTAGCTCCCTTTTTATGTATCCACTAGCTCTTTGGGTCACTTAGAATTCTCTATTTACTAGGGGCGGGGGCCATACAAAGGTAAATATTCACTCCTTCTATGATACCAATGGCAATCTTCTAAAAATTTCTTTGACATTCTAGTATTTCATATCTAAATGTACTACTCTAGAGTGCACCATTAAGGTGTCTCACAAAGAGAAATATTACCACATTTGCAATAACCTTCGAAAATTATAACTAATGCTAACAATCCATCCACCATTTTGGGTTGCTCTAACTCTAGCTGGATCCTGATATCAAATCCTTCTCGTAAACTATATATGCTCGCTCCCATAAGGCATAACTTAGATGGGTGTGGCCAATTGTATATATCTCTATTACTGTTGAAAGTAACTCGGAATGCTTATATTTTTCTGCATGAACTGTAAATACCTATATTTTTCACTAACTATGTACCTCCTACCCTTCTTCACCTTGCTTATTTTAGTTGTTGAAACATGTACCAACATTCTGATTCTTTTACTCCTCTTTACCATATGGGTGGATAGATATTAATATCTTAGGGATCCTTACCAAGGGGTTTACAAGTCTTGGTACACACATGATCTACTGAAGAGCTCACATTTACTCATCATAATCATTATGCAACATCATGTTCCTCTGACTCAACTCTTCTACATCCATAGTCAATCTCTTACGAGTTGTCTTTGTAGATGTCTGTATTGTTGTATTATGAATGAAATAGGCTTTAGGAGTTTGAATTCTTACAATGAGCTCTACCACACGATCTAGAGTAAGAAGAAAGAGTGACAGTCCTAAATGCTTGGTAGCCTTCTGTTTATAAGTGTGGTGCACAAGACACACATAAACAGGACTCTACTAGACACGACTTGCAAACTCTCTATGACAAAACTGCTATGATACCACTTTTGTCACGACCCAAATAAGAAGACCATGAAGGGCACCCGCTGACTTACTCAACGAAGTACCAACATAATGTATCTTTTTTTTCACACCATCATGGGTAAACATTATACATAAGACGACCCAACATGATATAGGTACTTATACATGTGACATACGAGCCTATAGGGCTGACACGATCATTTGTACGCTCAAAACATAGGCCGTCAAGGACATACAAGTATTCATAGACAAGACATCTATCTACAAGACTCTAAGGATACATAAATGTCATGAAGGTCGGGATAGTGACCCTCCATAGCGATCAATACATATCCAAAGCATACAGACTTAATAAGCAACTCCGAGGGTAGTGTAGTGCACCAATACCTTCCGCTAAGATGATAGCCTACAAGGAGGACTTTAAACATGTCTATCGGGTTTTACGGGATGAAACACAATGTTCTCGGGCAAAAGGAACGTCAGTATAAATTAAGTGCCGAGTATGTAAGGCATGAAAGAAGTATACAAAGACATGAGATGAACATGAATTAAAGAACTAGACATGTAAGTCTGAATAGCTATGCGAATAATGAAACATTTATAATGTCATGCACATGGGTACAAACGTCATATCATGCATAGGTATATGCGTACATAACATCATCAAGCCTCAAAGGGCATCCCATCATATCATCTCAGCCTCTGTAGATGAAATAATCAACGTATACTAGCTAATAAGGTGGCGGGGTGTACATAATGTTGTAACCTTTCCCCATACCCCATATGCATATAATATACGCGTATATAACACTATGTGGTCATGGGTCATGTACATATATAAATGAATGCAATGCCTAATGAAGTAAGTCAATAAGATATCTTGGAATGTCATAAGATCAATATGCCTTTGGATGAATTTTATCAACTTACGTATTTTCTAAGACCCATGAAAAGATGAGATAATAATACGACACATGGGGAATCAAGACATAGGCACCCCTAGTACATCCATGAAAATAGTCATTTAAGAAAGTTGCATATTTTCTCATTTTGTTTTTCTCTTATGGATCATGCCACAAGAAAAGAAGGGATCGACTTAACATGCATCAAGTCATTAATTCAACTTATGACAACTAGCATTCTAACCCTATAAAAAATAAATAAATGTACAACTTAGATGGCGCTAGTATAGCACGTATATCAAAAAATAACTCGATTCTAAAATAAAACGGGCAGCATTTCCCCTGATTTTACTGCTACCTCAAGAATACTATAGGTGAGACAATAAAAAAATACAACCATCAACTCAAAAATAACATAACTACAATTCGGGACCTTTAATACAACAATAACCTAACTATCCCATAACACACCCAATCCACAAGTGATCAATTAGAAATTGCAAAGACGAGCGACCAGCGCACTACCTACAACATTTGTCATTTCTCCACATCCTGTGTCCTTTCAAACTCCATTAAATAGCAACATAATAGGCCAACACGAGTTGACTACAAAACAACCCTCTAAAAGTGAAATAAATCGAACTCACAACTTTCAATCAACGTCCCGTGAGTTTTAACTATTAGAAAAATAGTTTATCAACTTTCCTTGATATTTAAAAGCTTAGAAACAGAGGTTAGGATTTTTATTAACTATGAAATACCTTCCAAAACTCAAACGTCAAAGAAAAAGAGAGGCAATATAGTGATACTTAAGTCGTAAGGATCGTTCTAATGTTATTGCTTCTTGATTTCGTATCCGTTATGTTAATCCTCTTTGAAACCCTTGTAGAGAGCTTAAGGGAAAGTTCATGGGGGTTATATGGTATTTTTCTATGAAAATGAAGATAAATATGATTCGAAACCTATATATATCATGTTTTGAAAAGTCAAAGAGGTGGTAGTTTCACACCCTAGCATTGGCCTTCTTCTGACACTTATATGTTTTTATCAGTATGTCATAACAGTTCAATGCACTGGAAACTAATTTTCACGACCTTCAATTCGGTATATATGTCCCAATAAGACCACATATAACACATAATATGTTGTATTTCTCAAAAAGCTTATGTGACACACATACTTGTCACTTATGCGGTCTGCATAGTCTCACAAAACTGCAAATATCTCTCTACTTCAATGTTGTATCGACGAATAATTTAATGAGTTATAATCTAGACTCGTAGATTTTCAAGTTGATATGTGAAGAGTTCCTTAATTCTAGGTATACTAGGAGAAAATATTTGCCATTGACCTAATGTTCAACACATTTATAAATGTAACTTGTGATAACATTTGCCAACTTTTTTTTCATAACTCGCTTAACTTCAAAACTTAACACACAACTACCATAAGCCTTAAATAACCCATAACTTTACCTCCTTATCATGTAAATAACCCTAGTGTCACCCCAAAAGGACATGTTACAACATTACAAACTTGTCGACATTCAGTGAAACTTATTTTCTTCAATTTGTTTAGCTTCTAATCCTTTCAACCCTCATGGTACTTGTTATCCATGATCTTAAAGATTTGTAACCTCCAAGGTAACATGGTTAACTTACTTCATGTACTTTCAAATATTATCTTATTTCTAAGCTTACAACATACTCTCACGTAGGAAAACATGGGGTGTAACAATTAAATAAAAAGAATAATTAAAGAAATAATAACTCACACCAGTATAAGTAAAATAAATTAAAACATAAGTACAATAAGATATTTTATCCACGCTTTAAATATTAATAATCTCATAAACAAGATTCAAGTGCTGGAAAAAATACTACACACTTAGATATTCAATCCAAAGAAAGAAAATAAAGAAATGAACATAAACATGTAAGAAATTATCAACCAAAAGCTTCAAATCTTCAAGACCCAAGTGTGTGTGCAAGAATCCTAGCTCGAAAACTTGTGTTCTCTAGTCAAGAGACACAAAAATAATTCAAATATCGGCCAAAGACATGCCAAAGATATGCCAAAGATGTTTTACAAATGAGTTAGGTCGTGTATAAAATGGCTTTGTTATCAAAACATGAAATCCCATTTTTTCCAGAATCTACCCAGAAAATATGCTATGTGTGTCACACCTCATATTTTCGTACGTGAGAGTAAGTCGTAAGTCAGTTGATTTAAGCTCATAAATGAGATCGTCTTTGAAAGTAAATAAAGTAAGTTAATCATGTTAACTTGGAGGTCAAAAATATATAAGATCATGGACTGCAAGTACCAAGAGGGATGTAAGGCTTAGAAGCTAAACCAATTAAAGAAAATAAGTTTCGTCGAAAGTCGCCAAGATGGAAATGTTATAACATGTACTTTTGGGGTGAGACTAGGGTGCTCAAAATGATAAGGAGGTTATGTTATGAGTTAGTTTGGTATTATTATAGTCGTGTGTTATGTTTTGAAGTCAAGTGAGTTGTGGAACAAAAGTTGGCAAAGATCATCACAAGTTAATTCACAAATGTGCTCAAATTTAGTTAAATGTATCTTACTTTTTCTCAAAATAAACTTGGTATTATTGGATGATATACCTACCAACTATAAGATCTATTAGTCTAGTTTCCAACACATTAAACTGTTTGTATATACGTGTAACGACCCGACCGGTCATTATGTGAGATTAGACCCGTTTCCCCCATTTCTCCTTTATAAAATCTTTTTTAGCCTATATATTTCGTGTTGGGTCGGTTGGTTCGGGTTCGGAGTGGCCGTGGTGAGAATTGAGACAGTTAGTCTATTAAATTAGCTTAATAGTTGAAAAGTTAACTGTGTGTTGACTTATTGGTAAACGACATTGGAATGCAAATTTTATGGCTCAGATAGCTTCGTTAGGTGATTTGGGACTTAGGAGTGTGTTTGAAATGAAGTTTTGATGTCCGCTATAGAATTAGGCTTAAATTGGCGAAAGTTAGTTTTTGGTGATTTTCGGTGGGCAGTGAAAAATAGGCTATCGGGGTCGGAATGAGATTCCGGAATTCGGAGCAGGTTCATAAAGTCATTTTGGATATGTGTGAAAAATTTTAGTTCAATCGGATCTGTCTTCGTTGGTTTCGGCATCATTGGCGAAATTTAGAAGTTTCAAAATTCATAGGTTTGAATTTGATGTAATTTTTATGTTTTCGTGTTGTTTTTTGTGTTTTGAACGCTCAACTAAGTTTGAATGATGCTATGGGGTGTGTTGGTATGTTTGGTTGGGGCCTCGAGCGGCTCGGGATTGATTTCGAATGGTTGGCAGAGGTTTGAACTTAGGAAAAATTGCAGCAAAATGATGCTGGTGTTAATCTTCTGGTGTGGCCACACCTGCGAATGGGAGCCGCAGGTGCGAAGGACCCTGTGCAGGTGCGAAGATAGGCTAGACAGAAGGAATCCGCAGGTGCGAAGAATTGGACGCACATGCGAAGCCGTATGTGCGGAAAAGAGATCGCAGGTGCGGTAATTGGACTATTAGTAGGATTTCGTAGGTGCGGGTCCGCAGGTGCGAGGAAAGGTCCGCATGTGCGGATTAACTGGGTAGAACAATATAAAATGGTGCCTCTGAAAATATTTTGGCATTTTCTCCATTGTTGCATGCACATTGAGCTAAGTTGAGAGAAAAATTGAAGAAAGAATTTAACGATATTCAATGGAGGTATGTTCCCGGATAATAAAAGTAGTTTCTACGCTATTTTGTTCGGATTAGGCTTATAATTTTAAGAATTAAAGTAGAAAGAGTTTGGAAAAATGGGTGGAGGTTTGAGGAAAATTCTTTTGGCGATTTGGGTAGGTAATTGTGGACCAGTTGTGGTATTCTTGGTATGTGTAGAATCATGGAAGATTGAGGTTTCTAGTGATGTAAATTATATCGAATTCCAAGACGTGGGCTCGGGTTTGGCCGAATTTCAAGAATTTTGTATAAATTGATAATTTTCGATTGGGCTTTGTTCCTTTAGCGTATATTGATGATGATAATCTGGTTTTGGTTAGATTTGGAGCAATCAGGAGCCAATTGTGAGGATATCATACGCCTGAAGGGCTTTTGAGAGGTTCTGATTGTGTGAGGCCGAAGGCCTGATTTTGAGGATATGATATGGCACTAGGTGGCTTGATATTAGCGCTTGGGCTGAAGGAGCCCCTCCGGAGTCTGTACACACCCCCAGTGAGCGCATGTACATACTGAGTGCGAGTGCTGAGTGCCGAGTGCCGAGTGATGAGTGATTGGGAGGCATGAATGACACTGAGGTTGCCGGAGGGGCTGATACTGAGTGGCTATGAGGTGCTGCGTGATGTTCTGCCCGAGGGACAATTTATGATTCATGGTTTGCCCGAGGGGCTACTTATGATTTTTTTCATTTTACACTAAATCCTTCAGTTAATTCAATTTTTTAAATTGTTGGAAAACACGTTTTTGAAAGGATTTTTTTTCTGAAGTTGGTTTTATGGCAAGATGATTTAATATATCTACGTATATACTGTTGGAAAGAAAGGCTGTGCATATTGTGAACTGATGATATTGATTTTTATGTGTTTCTTGCCACATAGACTTGATTTATTTTCATTACTACTGAGTTGGCGTACTCACATTACTCCCTGCACCCCTGTGTGCATATACAGGTGCTGATACTGAGCGTTAGCCATCTATTCCGTGCGTAGCCGGAGTTCGAGATATAGAGGTAGCTGTTCAGCGTACGCAGCATCTCTTTTTTGCCTTATTTTGTTGTATCTAGCTATTCATTCAGAGGTTGTGTATTATAATAGTAGACTTGTTGGTATATTTCTTAGATGCTCATGACATGATGACTACGGATTTTGGAGATGGTTTAGACTATTTAGCTATTTATTTTGCCTAATGAATTCAGAAATTCTGTATACTTTTTGAAATGTTGGAAATGGTTGGGATTTTACAAAGAAATTATAATTATGTGATTATTGGCTAGCCTAGTTCCACGATAGGCTCCATCACGAGCGGTTCAGAATTTTTGTTCGTGACAAGTTGGTATCAGAGCCTAGGTTACATAGGGCTCAACGGTCATGAGCAGGTTTAGTAGAGTCTTGCGGATCGGTACAGACGTCTGAGCAGGTTTAGTAGAGTCTTGCGGATCGGTACAGAGACGTCTGTACTTATCTTTGAGAGGCTGCATAACCCTTAGGAACAATCTCATTTTTCATGAATTATGTCGTGCCATCTTGTTGATTTTCTAAATCTAAACTTTTGTTGTTTCCTTCTCTCACAGATTGTGAGGACTCGCACTACCGATCAGGATGATTCAGCTAGATCAACGATAGGTCGAGGCCGCGGTCGAGGCCATGGTAGATGTAGGGGGTCATCTCGTGCAGCAGCCAACTCAGTGCTAGTTTATCCCCTTACTGTTCAGGGTTAGATTCCCACCGCAGAAAATCCCGTGGGACAGGCTCAGGCAACGACAGTGCCTATTGTTACTCCAGGTCTTCAAGAGACCTTGGCTCAGATCTTGACAGTGTGTACCACCCTTGCTTAGGCAGTTTCCGCCACTTCTTAGGCCGGGGGAGGCAGTCAGACTCCAGTTGCCCGGACACCTGAACAGGTTACTCAGGGCGATCAGACACCAGGGGCGGTTCCAGCCCAGCCAGTTGCTCCAGTTTGGGATTTTGTCGTTCCGTCTATGCTAGAGGACGAGAAGCGTAGACTGGAGAGATTTAGCATACTACAACCTCCGACATTCGGTGGTGCTGAAGGCGAGGATGCCCATGGATTTCTGGATAAGCCTAAGAGGGTGTTGCGTACTGCAGGGATTTTGGCGACCAATGGTCTCATTTGCTACATTTCAGTTTTCTGGTGCTGCTTTCACTTGCTGGGAGTCTTTTGATAATCGTATGCCTGTTGGTTCAGCACCCCTTACTTGACAGCAGTTCTCTACTATCCTTTTTGGAGAAGTATGTACCCCAGTCACATAGAGAGGAGCGACACAGGCTTTTTGAGTAGCTGCGTCAAGGGGGGCTATTAGTGACGCAGTATGAAATGCGGTTCTCGGAGGTGGCTCGTCATGCTACCGAGTTGGTCCCAACTAATAGGGAGAGGGTTAGGAGGTTCGTGGATGGCCTCACTTATCAGCTCCGCCTATTTATGACCCGGGAGAGAGTGTCATATGCTACATTCGAGGAGTTTGTTGACATTGCTTGAGATATTGAGTCAGTTCTGCTAAGCGGGAGGAGATGGAGGCCAAGAGGTCTCGTGGATCGGGCAGTTCTAGTGGTGCTCCTTCTAGTGGGCAGTTTCAGCATAGTAGAGGTTGTTCATTCAGGCATCCTCAGTGAGCCCGCTCAGCTTATAGTGGTGCATCTTCGAGGCATGGTCCCCATGATTCTCAGCCAGGCCGTACTTCATTCGGTGCCCTCCCAGCTCAGAATGCAGCTCGAGCACCACTAGTTCAGAGTTCTTCTATGTATGAGTCTTCCAGTGGCCATTCTGGTGCTAGGGGTTTCTATCAGTCCCCGCCTCCAGCTCTAGGGAGTTGTTTTCAGTGTGGAGAGTTTGGGCACATGTGGAGGCAGTGTCCCCGTCGTCTGGGTGGTTCTTCTTAGCAGAGGGGCTAGCCCTCGACTTTATCTCCAATTACTTCACCACCCGCCCAGGCAGCCAGGGGTGGTAGTCAGTTAGCTAGAGGCCGCCTAGAGGAGGAGGTCGAGCAGGTGGAGGTCAGTCCCGTATGTATGCATTTCCATCCAGGCCAGATTCTATGGCCTCTGATGTAGTGATCGCATGTATTGTCAAAGTCTGTTGCCGAGATGCTTTGGCTTTATTTTACCCTGGTTCTACATATTCCTATGTTTCTTCATATTTATTCCCAATTTTTGGATATGCCTTTTTAGTCTTTAGTTACCTCTGTTCATGTGTTGACTCCGGTGGGCGATAGTGTTACTGTGGACCATGTGTATCGGTCGTGTGTGATATCTATTGGGGGTCTGGAGACCCGAGTGGACCTAATGTTACTCAGTATTGTCGATTTTGATATGATATTGGTCATGGATTGGCTATCTCCGTGTCATGTTATTCTTTATTGTCACACTAAGACCGTGAACTTTGCTACCACGATGTCCGAGGGTTGAGTAGAGAGGTTCTTTTGAATATATGCCTAGCAGGGTGATTTCCTACCTGAAGTCTTAGCGCATGGTTGAGAAGGGTGTCTATCTTATCTGGCTTTTGTGAGGAATGTCAGTGGTAAGACTCCCGCTATTGATTCGGTTCCTATGGTCCGTTACTTTTCGGACGTGTTTCCTGTAGACCTGATGGGCATGCCACCTGACAAGGACATTGATTTTGGTATTGACCCGGTGCCAGGCACCCAACCTATTTCTATTCCACCTTATCGTATGGCACCAGCGGAGCTAAAGGAGTTAAATGAGCAGCTTCAGGAACTCCTAGATAAGGGGTTCATTCGGCTTAGTATGTCACCTTGGGGTGCACCGGTGTTGTTCGTAAAGAAGAAGGATGGTTTTATGCGTATGTTTATTGATTATCGGCAGCTGAACAAAGTTACGTTGAAGAATCGGTATCCTTTGCTTCATATAGATGACTTGTTTGATCAGTTGCAGGGTGGCAGGGTATTTTCAAAAATTGTCTTGAGTTCCGATTATCATCAGTTGAAGAATCGGGGGTCAGACATCCCGAACACTGCTTTCAGGACTAGATATGGTCATTATGAGTTCCTGGTTATATCATTTCGGCTGACCAATGCCCCAGCAGCCTTTATGCAATTGATGCACAGTGTATTTCGGCCTTATCTGGATTATTTCGTCATCGTGTTCATTGACGATATCTTGGTGTATTCCCGATCTCGGGAGGATCATGAACAGCATTTGAATGTTGTGCTTCAAACCTTGAGAGAGAAGAGATTGTATGCAAAATTTTCAAAGTGTGAGTTATGTCTTTATTCAGTAGCATTCTTGGGGATCGTGGTGTATGGTGAGGGTATTCAGGTTGATCCGAAGAAGGTAGAGGCGGTGCAGAGTTGGCCAAGACCGTCATCAACTACTAAGATTCTTATTTTCCTTGGTTTGGCAGAGTACTATCGCCGTTTCGTCGAGGGATTTTCATCTATTGCATCACCTATGACAAGACTGACCCAGAAGGGTGCTCAGTTCAGATGGACTAAGGAGTGTGAGGAGAGCTTTTAGAAGCTCAAGTCAGCTTTGACTACAGCTCCGGTGTTGATTTTTCCTACTAGTTCAGGTTCTTATACAATTTACTGTGATGCCTTGAGAGTTGGCCTTGGAGCGGATTTGATGTAAGATGGTAGGGTGATTGCCTATGCGTCCAGACAGTTGAAGGTGCATGAGAATAATTATCCAGCACACAATCCTGAGCTAGCAGCTTATGTTCACGCCTTGAAGATGTCATTATTTGTATGGAGTGCATTGTGGGATTTTCATGGATCACCGTAGTCTGCAGCATCTGCTTAAGCAGAAGAATCTGAATTTGCATCAGATGAGGTGGTTGGAGCTTCTCAAGGATTATGACCTCACTATTTTATATAATCTTGGGAAGGTCAATGTAGTGGCCAATGCCTCGAGTCGCAGAGCGGAGAATTTGGGGAGTCTAACCTACCTTCCAGTAGCGGAGCGACCTTTAGCACTTGATGTTCAAACTTTGGCGGGTTAGTTGGTAAGATTGGATCTATCAGCGCCTCCACGGGTATTGGCTTGTATAGCCTCCAAGTCTTCTCTTTATGATCAAACTAGAGCACGCCAGTATGACGATCCACATTTGCTTGTTCTTCGGGACTGGGTCCTTCGCCGTGATGCCAGGGATGTGGTTATTGGTGATGATGTGGTCATGAGGATGCATGGCCGGATTTGCGTGCCCAATGTAGATGGGCTTCGAAACTTGATTCTACTTGAGGCCCATAGTTCGCGGTATTCCATCCACCCAGGTGCCGTGAAGATATATTAGGATCTACAACAATATTATTGGTGGAGGCAGATGAATAAAGATATTGTTGAGTTTGTGGCTCGGTGTCTCAACTGTCAGTAGGTCAAGTATGAGCACTAGAGACCAGGTGGATTTCTTCAGAGATTTGATATTCCAGAGTGGAAGTGGGAGTGGATGACCATGGACTTCATGGTTGGACTCCCACAGAGTTCGAGGAGGTTTGATGTTATATGGGTTATTGTGGATCGGCTGACCAAGTCCCCGCACTTCATTCCTGTTGGTACTACTTATTCTTCAAAGAGGTTAGCTCAGATTATATAAGGGAGATTGTCCGATTGCATGGGGTTCCATTTTCTATCATTTTTTATAAATGTACTCAGTTCACATCTTAGTTTTGGAGAGCCGTACAGAGAGAGTTGGGTACTCAGGTCGAGTTGAGCACATCGTTTCATCCTCAGACCGACGGGCAGTCAGAGCGTAATATTCAGATTTTGGAGGATATGTTGCGTGCTTGTGTCATTTATTTTGGGTGTTCAAGGGACCAGTTTCTACCACTCACGAAGTTTGCATATAATAATAGTTATTATTCGAGTATCCAGATGGCTCTATATGAGGCTTTATATGGTAGGAGGTGCAGATACCCAGTTGGCTGGTTTGAGCCGGGCGAGGCTAGCCTATTCGGCACAGACCTGGTCCAGGATGCGTTCGGTAAGGCGAAGTTGATTCAGGAGCGGCTTCGCATGGTGCAGTTTAGGCAGAAAAGCTATGCGGACCGGAAGGTCCGGGATGTGTCTTTCATGGTTGGGGTTAAGGTGTTACTGAAGGTGTCACCCATGAAGGGTGTTATGCGATTCGGGAATAAGGGAAAGCTGAGTCCTAGGTTCATTGGGCCATTTGAGGTGCTTCACAAGAATGGGGAGGTGGCTTATAGACTTGTCTTCTGTCCAAGCTTGTCGAGTATTCACCCGGTGTTCCATGTTTTGATGCTCCAGAGGTATGTTGGTGGCCCGTCTCATATTTTGGACTTCAAAATGGTTCAATTCGAGGGTGATATGTCATATGAGGTAGAGCCAGTGGCTATTTTGGGTCGTCAGGTCAGAAAGTTGAGATCTAAGGATATAGCTTCGATAAAAGTTCAGTGGGGAGGACAGCCGGTGGAGGATGCCACCTGGGAGATCGAGCGGGAGATGTGGAGCATATATCCTCACTTATTCGAGGCTCCAGATATGTTTCTAGACCCGTTCGAGGACGAACATTTGTTTAAGGGAGGTGGGATGTAACGACCCAGGGGATCGTTCTATGAGGTTAGCCATGTTTCCCTCGTTTCTGATTTATCATATCCTGCTTAGCCTATTTATGTTGTGTTGGGTTGGTTGGTTTGGGTTCGGAGTGGTCGTGCTGAGAATTGAGACACTTAGTCTCTTAAATTATCTTAATAGTTGAAAAAGTCAACTGGGAGTTGACATATTGGTAAACGACCTTGGAATGCAAATTTTATGGCTCGGATCGCTTCGTTAGGTAATTTGGGACTTAGGAGTGCGTTCAAAATTAAGTTTTGATGTCCGGTAAAGAATTAGGCTTGAATTGGTGAAAGTTAGTTTTTGGCGATTTTCAGTCGGCAACGGAAAATAGGCTATCGGGGTCGGAATGGGATTTCGGAAGTTAAAGCAAGTTCGTAATGTCATTTTGGACATGTGTGCAAACTTTCAGGTCAATTAGATTTGTTTTGGTTGGTTTCGGCATCATTGGCGAAATTTAGAAGTTTAAAAGTTCATAGGTTTGAGTTTGATTTAATTTTGGTGTTTTCGTGTTGTTTTTGTTGTTTCGAAGGCTCAAATAAGTTTTAATGATGCTATGGGATGTGTTGGTATGTTTGGTTGGGGCCCCGAGGGGTTCGGGATTGATTTCGGATTGTTGGCGGAGGATTTAACTTAGGAAAAAATGCAGCAAAAAGTTGTTGGTGTTAATCTTTTGATGTGGTCGCACCTACGGATGGGCAGCCGCAGGTGCGAAGGACCCTGGACAAGTGCGAAGACAAGCCAGACAGAAGGAATCCGCGGGTGCGAAGAATTGGACGCACCTGCGAAGCTGTAGGTGCGGAAAAGGGATCGTAGGTGCGAGAATTGGACTGTTAGTGGGATTTCGCATGTGCACGCCTGGGACCGCTGGTGCGGGTCCGCAGGTGCAGATTAACTAGGCAGAACAATATAAAATGGTGCCTCCGCGAATATTTTGGCATTTTCTCCATTGTTGCATGCAAATTGAGCTAAGTTGAGAGCAAAGTTGAAGAAAGAAATCGAGGGTCTTCAGTGGAGGTAAGTTACCGGATTATAAAAGTCGTTTCTACGCTATTTTGTTCGGTTTAGGCTTTTAATTTGAAGAATTAAAGCAGAAAAAAGTTTGGAAAAATGGGAGGAGGTTTGGGGAAAATTCTTTTGGTGATTTGGGTAGGGAAATGTGGTCCGATTGTGGTGTTCTTGAAATGTGTAGAATCGTGGAACGACGAGGTTTGTAGTGATGTAAATTTAATCGAATTTCCAGACGTGGGCATGGGGCTCGGGTTTAGCCGAATTTCGAGAATCTTGTATAAATTGATAGTTTTCGATTGGGTTTTGTTCCTTTATCGTACATTGATGATGTTAATCTCGTTTTGGTTAGATTCGGAGCAATTGAGAGCCACTTTGATGGGCAAGAGCATCACAGAATAGTATTGTGGCCCAGTAGAGGTAAGTAATGGTTATAAATCTTGTCTTGAGGGTATGAAACCCCGGACTTCATATTTCCCACTATTTTTAGCATGGCGCACATGTCGGATGACGAGTATGTCACGCACACTAATTTTTGGATTGGATTTGGTCCTCTCCGCGACAACTATTGAGTTGTGTATTCTTACTCTAAACCATATGTTAAATTTTCTTCTAACACTATTGATATATTTGGGCTATAAGCAATCTTTGGGGCTACGTGCCGACTTGTTTGGACCCATTAGGGGTTTTTTACTGCTATTTCCTCACTGTTGATTTATGATTTACACTCAGTCATAGTGCGCTTAACTGTTTTCGAAACTCAGTCTGATTTACACTATTTTGAGATTTAAAAATGATGTTTTGGGTTGAGTACCCCGTTTTACTGATACGCCAAAAAGGCTTTTGAGAGGTTCTTACTGAGCTGAGGGCCTGATTTTGAGGACATGATACACCACGAGGTGGCTTGATATTAGCACTTGGGGTGAAGGAGCCCCTCCGGAGTCTGTACACACCCCCAGTGAGTGCAGGTACTTACTGAATGCGGGTACCGAGTGCCGAGTGTCGAGTGATGCGTGATTGGGAGGCATGATTGATAGTGAGGTTGCCCGAGGGGCTGATACTGAGTGGCTGTGAGGTGCTGAGTGATGTTCTGCCCGAGGGGCGATTTATGATTCATGTTTTTGCCCGAGGGGCTGCTTATGATTTATTTCATTTTACACTAAATCCTTCGATTATTTCAATTTCTGAAATTGTTGGAAAATATATTTTTCAAAAGGATTTTTTTCTGAAGTTGCTTTTAAGGCATGATGAGATCATATATCTATGTATATACTATTTGAAAGAAAGGTTGTGCATATTATGTGAACTGATGATATTGATTTTTATATGTTTCTTCCCGCTTAGACTTGATTTATTTTTATACTACTGAGTTGGCGTACTCACATTACTCCCTGCACCCCTGTGGGCAGATACAGGTGCTGATACTAAGCGTTAGCCATCTATTCCGTGCGGAGACGGAGTTCGGGATATAGAGGTAGTTGTTCAGCGTCCGCAGCATCTCTATTTTGCCTTCTTTTGTTGTACCTAACTATTCCTTCGGAGGTTTTGTATTATAATAGTAGACTTGTTGGTATATTGTTTTGATGCTCATGACATGTTGACTCCGTATTTTTGGGATGGTATAGACTATTTAGCTATTTATTTTGCCTAATGAATTATGAAATTATGTATACTTTATGAAATGTTGGAAATGGTTGGGATTTTAGAAAGAAGTTGTAATTATGTGATTATTGGATAGCCTAGTTCCACAATAGGTGCCATCACGGCCTGTTTAGGTTTTAGGGTCGTGAAAATACGACGCCGGAGTTGAAAGATATTAGCATTTTAGCGAGACTGCACGAAGCAGCTCTCTATGGGGCCCACATAGGCGGTTTAGATATGGTGATATGCACAAGATGCCTCAACCACGTTTTAACTCATTCATTTTCAGTATCTTCAGACCCTATACACGCATAAACACTCTATCAAGGTTCTCGCATGATCCAAGACCCAAACAATGGGCAAACAACAGAAATCAAGTGTCGGGAATCCCGTTGCGCTAGTAAGTTTCTTGTTCTTCTAGTTGTTGCTGATTTTTGGATTGTTGCAGCTCATGTGGGAGGTTTTTTTAAGTGGTTTATATTCTATAAAATACTCTCCCATGGTTTTCATATCAACCCTAGGTTATTTCAAGTTTTGCAAATGGATTACACCATATTTCAACATCAAAAGTTAGTAGTGAAGAATAACACCTTTTTGAGGTTGTGTTATCATTGAGGATAGTTTTGGGATGTTTTTGGCTTGTTTTGAAGTTGTTGCTATTGGCTAAGGTAAGTATAACATCCAATTAATTGTGCTTAAGCTTTTTTGTATGTTGGTTATGTTGTTTAGACGATAAACTACAAGACACTACTTGGATTAGCCTAAATGTTGTTGTGTTGCCATTGAGAGATGTTGTAAGCTAAATATAACTTTGATTTTGACTTGAATTTAATTTAGGAGGTACTTTTATTGTGTTCTTTCATTTTCTTAAGGTTATCTTGATGTTGATTAAGTTAAATTGATGGACTAGCCATAGACTAGTGAATAAACGTGCTAATCGAAGACAATTGGAGTTGTGGATGGTTTCCTTTGTTATAAATATATGGTATAAGGATGGAATCATTGATGAAATACTTCATTATCATGTTAATAATTCTGTTAAGTTAACATGAGAAGTATATAAGGGTCGATATGGGTTATACGGATTCCAATTGGAGCTTCCCACTTGTCGTGAAGTAGTTGTGACTAGTTGTTTTTATATGGTGTCTTGTTATTGGCATTTATATGTTGCGGGATTTCTCTGGCTGTTGGTGTTGGTATATCATATTGGAGGAGGCACTTGTTACAGGAGAGTTTCTTCCCAAATTTAAATAAACGAGCTACTAGTTTAAGCTGCGCACTTAGCCTTTACTCAACACTGATTTTGAAGCTCTTTATGATATGGTAAATTAAGTTGCGTTGTTTGAAGAATTTCTTGGAAGGTGTTAAGGAATCAATGGAGTTAAGGTATGTTAAGGAACTTCCTTATTTCTTTTGGAATGATCTAAAGTGAAACGAACGTACACGATAATCCATGTTGTTCTTTCCTTATAATGTTATCCTAAGAAAGTGTGTATGATCCTTAAATCCTAGTGAAGTTCATATTCATGGTATGATGTCCATAATGTTTATCGAAATTGCAGTGACCTTACGTCACTCTGGAAGGTTTAGAACATGATTCCATGAGTCCAGCATGCATTATATATCACTACAACAAATTTGCCTAAGGCCACACTAATTTTAGACAACGCATGATAAGTGTTGCCAAATATATTTACGGGCACGCATTTTAAGGGTTGGCCTTTGATGAGGGGTTTAGGCCACGAATTCTAAGCAACACTTATAAAACGTTCTTTTTACATATAAAGGCTACACTTTTTAAGTGTTGCCAAATGTAAAATTATTTGGCAACACTTATTCCATATATTGTAACGCTTTTGAACGGTTATCTTTATTCATCCTAAAAGCCACTCTTTATAAGTGTACTGTAAAATGTTTTAATAAAATTTCTCCAAAAATTTTCCCCTATTATTTCTCCTACTAAAACTTTTCCACCCAATTCTAAAGAGGAAAAGAAAAACCGCTAAAAAGATATTTCCCCAATGAAATTTTCTCAATCCTGCATCATAACACCGCCATATATGTTGCTTCTAGGCCACCTACGCTACTCTTACCCTATTTCACTATCGAACTCCTCGGTCGTCTAGCAGTGACCAAGTCCACCATTCACATCAAAAACTGATATAAGGTATTGAAAGAAACTGGGATGGGCTTTCACTGAGTCGACCGCGACACCCACTCAAGCTGCAGCCATCGACTTTTTGCCCCTTTATTCCCTTATTGAAATGGTTCACTCCGCCTCCAACAATTGTATGTGCTTACATTGTCAAACTACTTTTAATCTCTCTTTACTAATACATTTTGGGTGTTTAAATGCTTTTATTTTAAAATCTTAACATAATTTTTGTGGTATATTCTAAATCTTGATAGATTTGAAGTTGTAAAATAAAAAGCCATAGTGTCTCTTGAATGTTTCTTATGCGCCTAATGGTTATAGAAACTAATTTAAGATGTAGTATTGAAGCGTGTCAATTTTAGGGATTCTATGTAGGAGTGAGACTAGTAGATATGACCTTCAACGACACTGGTGGAGGAGTTGGAAATACTTCTTGTGTACGGTAAAAATTGATACGTACCCGATATGTGGGTTCAAGGGTACAAATCGAATTTAAACAGGCATCGAAGCAAGTTCGGGCTCAAATAATAGGAAGGCTAAGGGTCGAGACCAGGTTGGGTTGACACCATATTAACAGAATCACGAGATATCCGTAATCGACCATTAATTCTGGCGAGAATCTTGGAGCTAGTAGACCTATTGGCGGTTAATAATATCAATCATGTATTTTACTTTCGTAATTACAGTCCTACCTTATTTAGGATTCTTCTACTATATACAGAGAAATCTTATTCATTTGCAAGGGGATTTTTATCATCGCTATTATAATTAACATCATACACGAGTTCTTACTTACACAGCTAAGAAATACAAACACTTTTTTATTCTCCTTTAACTCTTACATTTTGTTCTTCATATTATTGTTGTTCTACTGTTCTTAGCGATTGTTGTCTAGTCTAATCCAGTTCGAGGTCGATTATTCACTGCAACCCGGGTTTTATCCATTTGTGTCATTTGATTCATTTATTTATTTAGTCATTTATGAGTTAACATTGAATTAGATCGCATATCCTTATTACCATATTACAAGTTAAATTGCTACATGTATTTCGAGGTAAACAGTTTGGAGCCCACCGTAGGGCTAAGGATAATAGCGATTTTTTGGTGTAATTCTGGCATAACACATTATTTACCCTTGTTTCTTGTCAAGCATTTTTGTTTTCAAGATAAATCATGTCAAACTCACAAAACATAGCAACTCATGGTGACAACAGCCTCAGACTCCACAGAGAGAACGAGAATGTTATCACTACAGGAATCGAGGTTGCCTTGGAGGAGCACCACCTGAAAACCCGGTCGATCTCGGTTCACACATTGATTTTAATGCAGATTTAGGAGAGGACCCCGATGGAAGCGTATGCAGAAAGGGTCGGACCGACGGTCGAGGTATCCAGGGAAGAGGATACGAAGGTGTTAGTCTCCAAGTCATATTTCAAATGCTACAATCCTAACAAAACGCTGTTGCCCAGTTTTAGGTTCTGCATGTGGTTCCGAATAGGGTCGAGCAAGAGGCTACTGACCGTACCGAGCCAGTTCCTGAAAAAAAGTATACAATACTTCGACGACTGACGCTACTATAATGAGAATGCTCGAGGAACTTACTAAGATAATACAGTCTGGGGAAAAGAAGTATGAGGTAAATGATAAAAAAATGGAGACCTATAACTCTCAAGTTGATCATATTCCGGGGGTACTACCGATCTTAAAGGGAATGGACTTCAAAAAATTAGTACAAAAACCATTCCCTCAAAGTTTGGCTCCGAATCCCATACCGAAGAAGTTCAGAATGCCTGATATACCAAAGTACAACGGGACCTCGGACCCCATTGAGAACATTACCTCTTAAACGTGTGCTATTAAAGGAAATAACTTTTAAGACGATGAAATCAAGTCAGTATTGCTGAAGAAATTAGGAGAGACCTTGTCCAAGGGATCCATGATTTGGTATCAAATCTTTCCTCCGAACTCTATAGATTCGTTCACAATGTTGGAAGATTCATTTCTGAAGGAGCATGTTGGAGCTATAAATGTCGCAACGAGAAAATCAGACCTCTTCAAGTTAAAGCAGAGGGAAAACAAGATGCTACGAGAGTTTGTATCTCGATTCCAAACGGAATGTATGGGGTAACCACTGGTTACCGAAGGCAGGGATGTTCAGGCTTTCACCGTGGACTAAATGAAGTGGAGTTCGATCGCATCATGCCAACTAAAGTAAAATTTGATTGAATACCCAGCTGTGACCTGGGCAGATGTCCACAACCGGTATCAGACGAAGATTACAGTCGAGGATGATAACCTAGGAGCCTCCTCAGGTTTAGTTCATCCAAGACGGTCGACAGGTAAGAACCAAAGGGATCTCGACAGGGAATCGAGTTTGAACAAAGATCGATATCACTCGTATGTCAATGACGCCCCAAAGGGTTATCACCTGTTTTCTTACCCATTACGTGCTTTCGAAGCCTTGGAAACCTCATTTAGGGTTGCCTACATTTTCGTGCGCAGCCCGGGGGCGTAACCGGAAAGCTTAAATATTAAATTTTGTGAGAAATCCTAAGTTTTGATATTAAAATGAATAAATTTGACTTCGGTTAACATTTTGGGTAAATGGACCCGGACCCGTGATTTGACGGTCCTGGAGGGTCCGTAGGAAAATATGGGACTTAGGCGTATGCCCAGAATCGAATTCCGAGGTCCCAAGCCCGAGAAATGAATTTTTGAGTAAAATTGTTTTATGGAAATATTTAAGGAGATTGAAAATAAAATCTGATTAGAAAGTGATGGTATCGGACCCGTATTTTTGTTCCGGTACCTGGTAAAAGTCTTATATATGGTTTAAGTCCTTTATGTAAAGTTTGGTTACAAATGGATCTCGTTTGACGTGTTTCGGACTCAAAATGGAAAATTTGAAGTTATATGAAATTTGATAGAAATCATGGATGTTGAGGCTTAATTCAACGTATACGATGTTATTTTGGCGATTTGATCGCACGGATAAGTTCATAGGATGTTCTCGAGGTAGTGTGTATATTTGGTTTGGAGCCCCGAGGGCTCGGGCGAGTTTTGGATAGGCCACGGACATCATTTTTGGACTGGGAATCTGCTGGTGTGGCTGATCTGCAGGCTTCGTATTTGCGAAGCCAGCATCGCAAATGCGAAGGTATAACTGCGCAGGCATGATAGCAATTACGAGCAATATCATTGCAAATCCGAAGGTATACCTGGGCAGGCCTGATCGCAAATGCGAACAAGATGTTCGCAAATGCGAAGTCCCCCCTCCTGCTCAGTTTTCGCAAATGTGAACTATACTTCGCAATTACCATGTCAGAGTATTCGCAATTGCGAACCCCTGTTCGCATTTGCGAAGCCAACCAGTAGCCTGCACTGTACAAAAACCGAGTTTTTACTTCATATTTCATATTTTCTCAAACTCAATGCTCTTAGGCGATTTTTCCAAGGAACAAGGCTCTTCCAAATAAGTTGTAAGTTGGTTTTCACTCATTTCTTTCAATCATTAACATCATTTAAGACATTTTCAACATATAAATCAGGGATTTCCATGGATGAAATTGGGTGTTTGGGGTAGAACTTAGTTTTTTCTAAAATTGGGATTTGAGTGGGTGATTGACCTCGGATTTGTGAGACTTTTATATGGCTATCTTATCCCAGCTTTTGTGAAAAGATTATCCTCCCTTAAACTTGTATAGACATTCTGGAGTTAGAGCAGTGTATTATATTCTGTTAGCCTGTGGTTCCCATGAGTTTCCGGGTTTTGGGATGATATTGTAGACCTACGTATTATTTTGGGTTGTATATGCCAAGTAGCAGTTATATACAGTCTTTCCTTTAGGTTGTTCAGCTTTCTTTTACTGAATTATTCCGTAAGTTATGTTGTTATTCCGCATTGCTAGGCTTACCTAGTTCTAAGGACTAGGTTTCGTCACGACATGTTCACAGAGGGCGAACTGGGGTCGTGACAAGTTGGTATCAGAGCTCTAGGTTCATAGGAGTCACGTAACATACACCAGTTTATTAGAGTCTCACTGATCGGTACGGAAACTTCTGTACTTATCTACGAGAGGCTATGTAACTGTTTGGGAAAAAAATCTTCACTTCATTGATTTCCTTTTCGTGCAATATTTTTTGACATCAATTATAAACCTCTGTTTTCTATTCTCTCACTGATGGTGAGGACACGTGCTACTCCGGACGATCAGGCGCCCATGCCCCCTACAGGAAACGTCAGAGGCCGGGGCCGGGGTACAGGCCGAGGATGCGCACGTGGTGCAGTGAGAGCACCTGCGCGAGCTGCAGCCGAGGTACCACCAGCAGATCCAGCCGAGGTCAAGACACCTGCCACGCCTACTGCCACTACTACTCCAGCTCTTCAGGAGGCATTAGCTCAATTCATGTCTATGTACACCACTCTGGCTCAAGTGGGGTTGCTTCCCTTTGCTGCAGCCTCATCTCAGGCCGGGGGAGGACCACACACTCCCTCCGCCCGCACTCTTGAGAAGCGAGTGCATGTAAAGAAGGTCCCAAAGATCATTCCTATACTGCCGGTAGTGCCAGTTCAGTCCGAGGATGGGTCAGCTGCTTCAGAGGACGAGCAACGAAGACTTGAGAGGTTCAAGAAGTATGAACCTCCGGTATTCAGTGGACTAGCATCAGATGATTCCTTGGGATTTCTAGCCGGATCTAGTAGGGTTTTCTTTACTACCTTCCAGCTTCGTGGAGCCTCCTATGATTGGTGGCGCACCTATGATTTAGACAGTCCACGCGAGGCTGCTTCACTGACCTGGACCTAGTTCTCAGATATGTTCCTGAGAGAGTTTGTGCCTTAGAGCCTCAGAGACGCATGGTGCGTAGAGTTTGAGTATTTGTGCCAGGGTGCTACGACAGTATCAGAGTATGCTATCTATTACACCAGATTGGCTAGGCATGCACCGGCTTTGGTTGCTACTGTCCGCGGGAGGGTTCGCCAGTTCATTGAAGGTCTTATCCCACCAATAAGATCTAACATGGCTTGAGAGTTGGAGATAGAATTTCCTTATCAGCAGGTAGTGAGCATTGCTAGGAGGATTGAGGGTATGCTCGCTATGGAGCGAGAGGAGAGACAGGCCAAGAGGTCTCCAAAGTCGGGCCATTATTCTGGTGCCCGTACCCCAGCAGCAGGTCGACATGATAGGGGTTATATAGTCCGCCCAGTTCATTCAGCTCTTCCAGCAGCCAGCGGTACCCCAACTCCACCCAGGCCTCAAGAGCCTTATTATACACCTCCAAATTCTAGCGCGCCTCCTGCGCGGGGTGCTTTCAGAAGTCAGTCTAGCAGACCTGGCCCTAGCCAGTCATAGCTGCCACGTCCTCCTAGAGCTTGTTTCGAGTGTGGCGATACACGCCATGTGGTTAGGGAATGCCCCGAAATTATTAGGGGCGCATCTTCACAGATTTTTCAGCCACCGCGCTCAGTAGGGTTCTCAGGCCATGATCACTGCTCCAGCTGCTACCCCACCTGCCCATCCAGCTAAGGGCAGAGGTTGGAAGGTAGAGGTCGCCCTCGAGGGGGAGGCCAGGCCAGATATTATGCTATTCCTACTCGTACCGAGGTTGTTGCCTCCGATTCTGTCATCACAGGTATTACAATGGTTTGTCACAGAGATGCATCGGTTTTATTCGATCTAGGCTCCACGTATTCTTATGTGTCTTCTTATTTTGCTCCGCATTTGGGTATAGCCCGAGATTCTTGGGGTCCTCCTGTTTATGTTTCTACTTCTGTGGGGAATTCTCTGGTTGTGGATCGCATTTATCGCTCGTGTTTGGTTACTTTCGCAGTTTTGAGACCAGTGCGGATTTATTGTTGCTCGATATGGTGGATTTTTATATTATCTTGGGCATGGACTGGTTGTCGCCCCATTATTCTATTCTTGACTATTACGCCAAGACCGTGACACTGGCTATGCCAGGTATTCCACGTGTTGAGTGGAATGGTACTTTATATCACACTCCCAGTAGAGTAATCTCTTTTCTTAGATCTCAGCGTATGGTTGAGAAGGGGTGTGCCGCGTATTTAGCTTATGTGAGAGATGTCAGTGTTGATACCCCTTCTATTGATTCAGTTCTAGTGGTACAGGATTATCTCGACGTGTTTCCAGCTGATCTTACGGGCATGCCGCCCGATAGAGAAATTGATTTTGGCATTGACTTGTTGCCGGGCACTCATCCCATTTCCATTCCTCCTTACCGTATGGCTTCTCCGGAGTTGAAGGAGGTGAAGGATCAGTTACAAAAATTGCTTGATAAAGGTTTTATTCGACCCAGTGTTTCACCTTGGGGTGCTCGTGTCTTATTTGTGAAGAAGAAAGATGGTTCTATGCGCATGTGTATTGATTATCGCCAGTTGAGCAGGGGTACAGTGAAGAACCGTTATCCCTTGCCTCGTATTGATGATCTATTTGACCAGCTTCAGGGCGCACATGTATTTTCTAAGATTGATCTGTGCTTAGGTTACCATCAGTTGAAGATTCGGGAGCCAGATATCCCGAAGACAGCTTCAGGGCGCACATGTTCGTGCTAAGTGTAGTTGTCAGCCTCCAGAGGCATCGACCTGGGAGTCCGGGCCCGATATGCGCAGCCGTTACCCTCATCTATTCCCCGACTCAGGTACTTCCTTCTTCTGTCCATTCAAGGACGAATAGGTGCTTTAGAGGTGAAGAATGTGATGCCCCAAAGGGTCATGACCTGTTTTCTTACCCATTCCGTGCTTCCGAGGCCTTGTAAACCTCATTTAGGGTTGCATAAATTTGCATGCGCAGTTCGGGCGCGTAACCAGAATGCTTAAATATGAAATTTTGTGAAAAAAACTAAGTTTTTATATTAAAATGAATAAATTTGACTTCGGTCAACATTTTGGGTAAATGGACCCGGATCCGTGATTTGACGGTCCCGGAGGATCCGTAGGAAAATATGGGACTTGGGCGTATGCCCGGAATCGAATTCTTAGGTCCCAAGCCCTAGAAATAAATTTTTGAGTAAAATTGTTTTCTGGAAGTATTTAAGGAGATTGAAAATGAAATATGATTAGAAAGTGATGGTATCGGGTCCGTATTTTTGTTCTGGCACTCGGTACAAGTCTTGTATATCGTTTAAGTCATTTATGTGAAGTTTGGTTTAAAACGGATCTCATTTGACGTGTTTCGGACTTAAAATGGAAAATTTGATAGAAATCATGGATTTTTAGGCTTAATTTGATGTATATGATGTTATTTTGGCAATTTGATCGCATATATAAGTTCATAGGATGTTCTCGAGGTAGTGTGTATATTTGGTTTGGAGCCCCGAGGGCTCGAGTGAGTTTTGGATAGGCCACAAACTTTATTTTTGGACTGGGAATCTGCTGGTGTGGCTGATCTGCAGGCTTCGCATTTGCGAAGCCAGCATCGCAAATGTGATGGTATAGCTGGGAAGGCATGATCGCTATTGCGACTAATATCATCACAATTGCGAAGGTATACCTTGGCAGGCCTGATCGCAAATGCGAGCAAGATGTTCGCAAATGCGAAGTCCCCCCTCCTGCTCAGTGTTCGCAAATGTGAACTATACTTCGCAATTACCATGTAAGGGGTATTCTCAATTGCGAACCCCTGTTCGCATTTGCGAAGCCAACCAGTAGCCTGCACTGTACAAAAATCGAGCTTTTACTTCATATTTCATATTTTCTCAAACTCAACACTCTTAGGCAATTTTTCCAAAGAATAAAACTCTTCCAAATCAGTTGTAAGTTGGTTTTCAGTCATTTCTTTCAATCATTGACATCATTTACCATGTTTTCAACTTAAAAATCAGGGATTTCCATGGATGAAATTGGGTGTTTGGGGTATAACTTAGTTTTTTCTATAATTGGGATTTGAGTGGGTGATTAACCTCCGATTTGAGAGACTTTTATATGGCTAGACTCGTGAGAGTATGAAGGTTCTAAAAATGTAAAATTTACTTGACTCCGAGATGCTGGCCTGAGGGAAATTTTGGTCACTTCACCTAATTTCGCGCCGTAACCTTGAATTGAATAGTAGAATTAATTGCATGAGATGTTATTTACTGTATGAGTCGTGGAAAACGTATGGTTTCTAGTTTATCTTGAGCTGGTTTGAGGTAAGTGGCTTGTATAACCTTGTGCGGGGAACCTTCCCTCTTAGGATGTGATATTTGGTAATTGAATTCCCTGTACGTGAGGTGACGAGCACGTACTTGTGCTAGTTGTTGAAAATCCGGTTTTTACTTTAACTATTTAGCCTGAGTTTCCTTCTTACCTGTTTTATTTTAGTTGCAAGTATAGTCTATGTTAGTTTAGAGAATCATGCCTAGTTTCCTGAATTGTTTATTTGATTAAATTGCCTTAATTGCACTACGTGAAGCATGTTAGACTAAAATTACGTGTTGCCTTGTATTTTTGCACTTTAATTCTGCACGTCTTCTTGTTGTGCCCGTGTATTTATTTTTCAGTATTAAGAAATATGGGTGATAAGGTTCGATGGCCCAAAGAAATGAGGTCAAACTCGAATAAGAGGAACCTAGATTTCTGGTGTGAATTACATAATGATCATCGACACAGAACTGCATATTGCATATTTTTGCAAGGTGAGGGAGAGAGTTATTGAAACAGGGCTATTTAACAGAATTGTTTAGTGAAAAAGGTAAACAAGCATACATGAAGAATAGGCAGGATCCCCCAAAACCTCCATATCCAAAACGAACAGTCAACATGATACACGGAGGTGAAGAAGTAAACGGAATGGTCTACGAAGCGGCCATGAAGTTCACAGTTACATACGGAAAGCGGGTTCGTGATAATCTGGAAGCAGACGATATAACCTTCGATGATGCAGGTATCGGCAGATTAATGCTTCCTCAAACGATGCTCTAGTAATATCCTTACTTATTCATGACACTAACGTAAAAAAAGTGTTGATTGATCCAGGCAGTTCAGTCAATATCATTGGGGAATCAAGTAATCCCAAAGGCATGAGCGATATCAAGGTTTGATAACTCTACGGTTATAACAAAAGGGGAAATTGAACTTAGCACTTATGCTGAGGGAGTAATCAAAAATACTAGGTTCCAAGTTATCGATACTGACATGGCTTATAACTGAATCATGTGAAGGCCATGGATCCACGACATCAAAGCAATACCATCCACCTTGCATCAGGTAATTAAATTCCCCTCAGAACGGGGGATTCAGCAAATTAGAGGTGATTGGCAAACTGCGAAAAATATAAATTATGTGGTACACTACAACAAAAAAGTAGAGGTGGAAGAATCAAAAGATAAGGGAATCTCCGAAGCAGGTAACGCCGGCAAATCAGTACGGAAAAATCCACTGACCAAACAGGTACGGAAGAAGTAAGTGTTCAAACAAATCGGAAGAAGATACTCATAACAAGGTGAATCAAGTTACCACGAAAGATGCATTGGACCACACGGATGTAGAATCCAGACTGGACGTCATTTATGAACTAGAGGAAGACGAGCAGATCAAAACAACTACGGAAAAGCTCCAAGTTGTTCCATTGTTTGAACAAAAACCTGAATAGACAGTGTATATAGGCACGAGGCTGAGCCCCAGTCGAAGAGGTAAGTTAATTGATTATTTAAAGGCTAACGCAAATTGCTTTGCTTGGACCCACTCAGATATGACAGGTGTCCCACTAGAAGTGATGACTCATAAACTAAATGAAGATCCATCCTTCGTACCTGTTAAGAAGAAGAAACGAAAGCAAAGACCATTGAAGAACCAAGTGATTGACGAAGAGGTGCATAAGCTCTTGAAAATTTGTTCGATACGAGACGTAACGTACCCTAACTAGCTAGCTAACACTGTGGTTGTACCTAAAAAGAATGGAAAATGGAGAGTATGCGTAGATTATACTGACTTAAATAAATCATGCCCCAAAGATTCATTCCCATTACCACATATAGATCAAATGATTGGTGCCACCGCATTTCATGAATTGTTAAGCTTTCTAGATGCTTAATCTAGTTATAATAAGATTAAAATGGATCCCTCAGACGAGGAAAAAAACCTTTTTTATTACAAACAGGGGGACTTATTGTTATAAAGTCATGCCTTTTGGCTTAAAAATGTTGGAGCCACCTATCAAAGGCCAGTGACCAAGATGTTCCAGGAATATCTGGGAAAAATGTTGGATGTTTACATCGATGACATAATGGTAAAATCAACACGGGCGGAAGACCATTTCCCGCACCTCTCTATTACCTTTGACATTTTACGCAGGTATAATATGCGGCTGAATCCAGAAAAATGCGCTTTTGGCGTAGAATCAGGTAAATTCTTAGGTTTCCTTGTATCAAACAGGGGAAAAGAGGTAAAGCCTAATCAAATTAAAGTTATAGAAGAAATACATGATGTACTTATAAGCAAAAAAGGAATTTCAAAGACTAACGGGAAGAATTTCATCCTTAGGAAGATTTATTTCCAAATCTTTCGAGAAAAGTTTTAAATTCTTTGTAGTTCTCAAAAAGCAAAATCAGTGCGAATGGACTGAAGAGTGTCAACAAGCTCTCAAAGACCTAAAGGCTTGTCTATCAAAACCTCCTTTGTTGTCAAAGCCAAAGGAGGGGGAGAGGTTGTATTTCTACCTTGCAGTCTCGGAAATTGTTGTAAGTGCAGTATTGGTAAGAGAGAATAAAGGTAAAGAATCTCTTATTTATTATGCAAGCAAGACATCACTAGATGCTGAAACTAGATATCAACATCTAGAAAAGTTAGCCTTAGCTCTAATCATGGCATCTAGAATATTAAGGCCATAAGTTCAATGGCATCCAATCACAGTGTTGACCTCGTACCCATTAGAAACATACTGCATAAACAAGAACTATCAGGAAGATTAGCCAAGTGGGCCATAGAATTAAGTGAGCATGAAATAATATATTAGAACTGCAATCAAGTCTCAGATCTTAGCTGATTTTGTCGCTGACTTTAGTAATAGCATTGTACCTGAAGCGGAAAAAGAGTTACAACTCTTTAACGGTGCTAATCCAGGTCTATGGACCCTGCTTACCGATGGTTCTTCCAATATAAAAGGTGTCGGCTTTGGCATAGTCTTAATATAACCCATAGGTGAAAAGACACAACAGGCTATCAAATGTTATTGTATAACTAACAATGAAGCAGAGTACGAAGTTGTCACTACAGGAATAGAACTCACACGAGAACATTCAATCGAGCAAATCGTAATCAAAAGCGACTCCTAACTGGTAGTAAATCATATGCAGAGGACTTACATCGCTCGAGAGACTCGGATGCAACAATATATGGAAAAAGCACGAGAGCTCGTGAGACAATTCAAAGCATGGAAGGTAATACAAATACCTAGAGGAAACTGCAGAAGAATATGTATTAGCTAACCTCGCAACAGTTACGGAAGTAACACACAAAGACAATGCAATTGTCGTTCATCAATTACATTCAGCAATCGACAAGGACAGGAATGAGGTAACTTTAAACAATTTAACCTGGGATTGGAGAAACAAATCTTAATTTTTTTGTAGAATGTCAGCATACCTAAAGACAAGGAAATAGCTCAAGCACTTCGCCGCAAAGAGGCACGGCACTGCCTCATTCGCAACTTATTATATCGCAAGATGTTTGGAGGGCCCGTAGAAAAATTCCTCGGACCTAACCAAATGGAGTTTGTGATGAAAGAAGTCCACGAAGGACACTTTGGAAATCACGTAGGGGAGGGATCCTAGGTAAAAACCCTAATCAGAGCTGGATACTACTGGCCTAAGATGGAAGAAGAGGCCGAGAACTTCGTATCCAAATGCGACAGATGCCAAAGGTTTGCCAATAACATGCATCGACCATCGAAATTATTGCATCCAATAATATCCCCACGACCCTTCGTGAAATGGGGTATGGACAGAGTGGGACCTCTTCCCACAACTAAAGGACATGTACGGTTTTTACTCGTGCTAACTGACTATATTACAAAGTGGGTACAGGCAGAAGCATTCAAACAGGTTCAAGAAAAGGAAGTGAAAAGCTTCTTATGGCGAAACATAATATGCCGCTTTGGGATACCAAAGGAGATCGTGTGTGATAATGGTCCACAATTCCAGGCTCGCAAATCACAGAATTATTCGTAAGCTGGAAAATCAAACGGATTACTTCAATGCCATACCACCACATGGCTAATGGTCAAGCTGAGTCAACGAATAAAGTCATCATCAATAATCTAAAGAAGCGGCTAGATAAAGCCAAAGGAAATTGGCCTGATGAGTTACTGGCGGTACTATGGGCATACAAAACAACTTCAAAAACAGCGACGGGAGAAACTTCGTTCGCACTAGTATGGCTCAGAAGCCTTAATACCTGTGGAAATTGGCAAACCAAGCATAAGTTTTACAACAGCCACAGAGGAGGCAAACGACGACGAATTGAAGACTAATCTGGACCTGCTCGAACCACGGACAGAAGCAGCACTAATAAGGATGGAAGCTCAAAAACAAATCATAAAGCGTTATTACAACCATAAAGCTCATCTCAGGTACTTCAAGATTGGGGACTTCGTCCTCAAAAATGTCTTTCATTAAGCGAAAGAAAAAGGCGCATGAAAGCTATGTCCAAACTAGGAAGGACCCTACAAAGTCCGAGGCATAGCTGGGAAGGGCGCGTACGAGCTGGAAGCTATGGACGGCAGAATCCTACCAACAAGTTGGAATGCCATCCACTTGAAGAAGTACTAATTCTAAGGAAAATAAGTACCCCCGGTCAGGTATCACACGTTCGATTTTAGTTTGAACATTTGAAATTTTACTAACCTTTTTAGATGATAGGCATAAAGCTAACCCATCATCAGATGATGGTATTAGACTTACAAAGACGTGAGGAAGTAATTGAATTCCCGGTCTAGGGTTAGACTTTCTGATGAACGTTTTAAAGGGTTAAGCAGTCATCATCTAAAAACTACACACCTTCAAGTCCAGTATGTGTCTCCTTTTCAGGAAAAGGACCACAAGGAAGGAATAGTCATGTGCTCGAGATTTCATTCTTCAAAGCTCAAAAACTTGGGGAACTATACAAAATGGAAGGCAAAGACAAAGCAAAAAAGACTATCAAAAAATCAAAGCTCGAGCCTGAAGATCCATCTACCCAACAAGTCAAGTGAAATGAGCAAAATCGAAAGAGCCAAGGACTCAAACACAAAGCCTAATCCAAAAAACCTTCGAACATGTTCAGGTTAAAAGGCAAAATGTTAGCTACAAGGAAGAAATGCGTATCTTTGTACTTATTCAAAAGAAAGACTGTTGTAACCAAAAACAGTTATGGATAAAGATCATCATCATTTTACTCATATAGAAAATTGTTATCAAATAAACAATTACGGATGAAAGATCAAAATCCTTGTACTTGTTCACAAAACTGTTATCAAATAAACCAGTTACGGATGTAAAAGCATTTCCCTCGTGCTTATTGAAAACTGTTGTCAACAAAAATAGTTATGGGTGAAAACGCCCAACTTGAATAAAAACGGTTAAGAACGAAAAATAGTTGCTCTCTTGAATTACTCGAAAAAACTGTTACATACGAAAAACAATTACGAAATACAAGTGTATATCAAATCTGTTAAAATAAAGCAGTTGCAACATGAGTTTTAGAAGATAATCAAACAGATGTAAAATGTTGTGAAAATTCAAAGAAAAAACTTTCCTCAGAAACATTCTTAAACGTTGATGCGTGGCTAGAATCCATAGTTTTAAACATTATGTACCTTACATTTTATGTGCTTTTGTGATAAAAATACACGTCATATGTGCATAATGGAGTATTTCATGTGTAGGTGAATTTGAGATGGAAGCCGAGCTAAATGGGTGCATAAACACAAAAACACGCTCTACAGTGGAAAAGGAGTGACCTCGGCCATAGCCGGGCGTTTTGGCCCAAAAGCCTGGCTTAACCAGGCGTTAGTGGGGCGTTACACACCAAACGCCAGCCATGCCCAGGCGTTAATGGGGCATTAGATCTCAAACGCCTGGCCTACCCAGGCTATAGCTGGGCATTTGGGGCTTAACGCCTGGGGTCCCTGGTCCGGTAAATTCCGAGTTTTGAAGGTTTTAAGTGTTTCCCGGGTTGAATAGAACTCTCCTACACGTTTAGGGTTTGTCCAAACATATAAATAGACCGAAAAACACATCTTTGAGGAAAGGATGCCATTTTTGGAGAGAATATACACACATGATCATTGAGGAAGCAAAGGATTATCAGTTTTCTTCATCTTAATCTAGTATTTTCCATTTATGCAAAACTTATGCAATTGTTTGATTCTAGTATGAGTGGCTAAACACCCATTATTCTGGGGTTGTGGTTTAGCCATGAATATTTGTATTCGATATTAAATTAACATTGATTATAGTTCGCTCAATATATGGTTGTTTCTTCAATTCTGCGTCTAATTGCTTAATTGTTTGGCCAGCAATTTGGTTCTATATACTATCTATGTTATGCTTGGGAAAGCCGTATATAGATTAGAGAAGAATTGAAGATAGCACGATCTTAACCCTTTAGGGGAGCGGGTTTGTGGTTAGGACAGGAATGTACTTAGTCACCGTGCTTAATTAAACATCGTAATCTTAGTGCATTCTAATAGATTAATTTCATAAGAATATAGGCGTTAATCTATTGAGAATAGGTGAGTAGTACTCCGGGAGAAGGCTAAGAGAGAAATTATCGATTAATTAGCAACCATGAGTGAATTATATGAAAGGTAGAGTTAATTAAAATGCAATACGAGTGGTGAATTGATCACAACGCTGGAATATTTGTCTCTATTGAATACACAACAATACTCTCGGTACTTGATAATTAGTTCATATAATTGTAGAATAAAGTAGGTACATTCCAGGATTTTGTTTTGGCTCGTTAAGTAACAATTGGAGTTATTCAACAAGTAGTTTACGCAAGTCCTTGTGGGTTCGACATTTGATTTAACATTATATTACTTGCTACGACCACGTATACTTGCGTGTGCGTTTTGGACCAACAAGTTTTTGGCGCCGTTGGCGGGGACTTGAATATAGACTACTTTTTAGTTATTTTCTTTAATTGTTTATTTCATTGAATCTAATGTCACATGATTTTTTCTCTAATCTCAGGAACTTCGAGTGAATGCATAGGGTTAGAAGCCATGATAGACTTGATGACTTTGACCCCGAACCTGAGAGATCATTTCACAGGAGATTGCGAGAAGCAAGAGATACAGACAATATTCAGGACTTCAACCGATTTCTTGAGAACATGGCAGAGGAACAACACATGGCTGTTCAGGAGGTGGCAATGCCTAGTATTGCTAATGTCACCTCCAGCATCGTGAAGCCCAGAATCACTGGGCACTTTGAGCTGAAACAGAGCATGATCCAACTACTTCATGCAAACCGGTAGTTTTTGGGTCTTCCACATGAGGATCCACAGCAACACATTTTGAACTTCTTGGAAATTAGTGATACTTATATCACTAACGGGGTCACACCAGATTATGTGAGGCTCACGCTTTTCCCATTCTCTATATTGGGCGAAGCAAAGCGATGGCTGAAGGTAGAACCAGCTAATTCTATCACAACATGGAACTATTTAGCGAGAAAATTTTTGGCAAGGTTTTTCCCCTCAGGAAAGACTGCAAAGATCAGAAGTGAGATAGTCTCCTTTAGACAGAAAATAGGTGAATCATTATATTCAGCGTGGGAAAGATTCAAGGGTCTACTCAAAGACAGTCCTCACCACAATCAGACAAACGAGGTGTTAGTTCACACTTTCATTGAGGGACTCCATCCGCAAAGAAAAATTATGGTAGATGCAGCAACCGGAGGTCAGGTGTTGGAGAAGAATTATGATGCAATATTTGCATTACTAAATAAATTCTCCAAAAGCAATCCAGACTGGCAAGGTGAGATAGGGAGAAATATGGTTCAAAAGTCACCAGGGGTTCATGAACTAAATATGGTTTCAACATTGTCAGCCCATATTTCCACGTTGACTAACCAAGTCAATCAGATGAACCCGATCATTAACAACCAACAGTCTCAACAAGTGCAACAGGCCCAACCAGTGCAACATATTCAGGTATTTTGTGAAGTCTATGGAGAGGGTCATTCGAGTGATTTATGCCCAGTGAATCCAGAGTCTGTTTGCTTTGTGGGTAACGCAAATAGGGGACAAGCAAATAAATATGGTAACACTTATAACCCCAACTGGAGAAACCACCCAAACATCTCTAGGGGTGGAAATCAAAACACTCAGCATAACTACAGGCATCCACCACCTCAACGTACAAACCACCCCAGGCAGAACCACCAGCAAGCCTTGAGGAGATTATGAAGAGAATGATGAATGACCAACTTGCTTTCAATCAGAAAATAATGGCTGATCACCAAGCCCAGACTGTAGAGATGAGAAACTTAGAACGTCAAGTGGGGAAACTCGCTAGTTCTCAAAATACCCGACCAACAGGGGCTCTTCCAAGTGACTCTGAAGCGAATCCTAAAGCATCTGTTAATGTTATGTCATTGAGAAATGGGAAGAAATTGGAAGAAGTTCAGTCGAAGAAGAGGAAGCATGTAACTTTTGATGAGGAACCAACCACTATTGAATGAACATCAAACAACCCGAAAGAATCAGATAAGCCAGAAAAGGAGGCGGTGGCTGAGCAACCCCGACCAATTGTGGCGAGGCCACCCCCTCTATTCCCTCAAAGAACGCAGAAGGTGAAAGATAAAGCCGCATACAAACATTTCCTTGACCTCTTAAAGGAGATACAAATCAATATTCCACTAGTAGACATCTTGTAGGAGGTGCCCAAATATGCTAAATACATCAAGGACATTGTGGCTAATAAACGGAGGCTGACTGAGTTCACAACCGTGGTACTCACAAAGGAAGTTAGCTCAAGAATCCAAAGCAAGCCACCTCAGAAAGTAAAAGATCCGGGTAGTTTTACTATCCAAATCTCAATTGGTAAGCATGCAGTCGGGCGAGCTTTGTGCGATATTGGGGCAAGTATTAATTTGATGCCGCTATCTGTGTTCAAGCAATTGGTGTTGGGTGAACCACGCCAAACAACAATGATTTTACAATTGGTTGATCGCTCATTTGCTCATCCTGAGGGAGTAATTGAAGTTGTGTTGGTGTAGGCGGGTTCCTTCATATTCCTAGCTGATTTCATTATCTTTGACTCTGAGCCTGATCAGGAAGTCCCATTTATTTTGGGGCGTCCATTCCTAGCTACGGGCCGAGCTATCATCGATGTGTGTGAAGGGAAGATGACAATGCGAGTTGGTGATCGAGTGGAGGTGTTTAATGTTTATAAAGCACTCAAGTTTCCTGACCACTATGAAGAGCTATCCATGATTACTGTAGTGGAAAGAAAATCGGAGTCAATGGTTCCATACATGAGTCCTGTTGACCCTTTTGAGCAAGTGTTAGTTGGGGATGAAGAAGACTGTGGGGATGGAACAAGGGGAGACATTGAGAAAGCTTTTGAAGTATCTTGCAGTTATCTCCACGGGCTACGAAAATTTGAAGAGTTGAACAAGCCTATTACTCTAACCCCTCCTAAGCCATCTATTGAAGAGGATCCAAAAGTGGAACTCAAACCTCTTCCAGCACATTTACGCTATGCTTATTTGGGGAACTCTGAGACATTGCCCGTGATCATCTCATCAAGCCTGACCAATACACAAGAACATAAATTGCTTAGGGTACTTCGTGAGCAAAAAAAAGGCGATAGGGTTGACCATTGCCGATATTAAAGGAATCAACCCATCATTTTTCATGCATAAAATCTTTTTGGAAGATGGACATCGCCCGAGGGTTGAGCAGAAAAGAAAGCTAAATCCCATCATGAATTAAGTGGTGAAGAAAGAAGTAATAAAATTGCTAGATGCAGGTATCATTTTCCCTATTTCTGACAGCAACAGGGTGAGCCTGGTTCAATGTGTGCCCAAAAAGGGAGGGATGACCGTGATTGAGAATGAGAAGAGTGAGTTAATTCCTACCCGCACTGTTACGGGTTGGAGAGTTTGCATTGATTATCAACGGCTCAATAAAGCAACCCGCAAGGATCACTTTCCACTCCAATTCATTGATCAAATGCTGGACTGATTAGCAGGGCATGAATATTATTTCTTTCTGGATGGGTATTCAGGTTACAATCAAAGTGTCATATGCCCAGAGGATCAGGAGAAGACCACGTTTACTTGCCCTTATAGAACCTTCACCTTTAAGCGAATGCCATTTGGTCTTTGTAATGCACCAGCCACCTTCCAGAGATGCATGATGGCTATTTTCACTGACATGATCGAAAAATTCGTAGAGGTATTACTGACAACAGAATACACCACAACTGAAAAGGAGCTGTTAGCTGTGGTTTGGGCCTTTGAAAAATTCCGAGAATACTTGGTGGGCACGAATGTTATTGTCCACACAGATCACGCAGCACTAAGGTATTTATTTACAAGGAAAGAATCTAAAGCTAGATTCATGCGATGGGTTTTATTGTTGCAGGAATTTGATGTGGAGATAAGAGACCGAAATGACACTGATAACCCAGTAGCTGACCATCTGTCAAGGTTGGAAAATCATGATCATGTTGAGGAGGGTAGAGATATCAAAGAAGTATTTCCTGATGATCAACTTTTTTCTATAACCCAAGACCCTCCTCCGTCGTATGCCAATTATGTGAATTATCTGGTGAGTGGGGTACTTCCTCCATAAATAGAATCTGAATCAAGAAAGAGGTTCTGACGCGATGTGAAATTTTACTACTAGGACGAGCCCTACCTGTACAAAGAATGTGGTGATCAGTTAATGAGGAAATGTATTCCTGATATAGAAGTGGAACATGTGTTGTACGATTGTCATGCATCACCATATGGAGGCCATCATAGTGGAGATCGAACAGCAGCAAAAGTGCTACAATCTGGTTTCTTTTGGCCAACGCTATTCAATGATGCCCACGCATTTGTTAAAAAGTGTGACCAGTTCCAGAGAACAGGAATGATAACAAGGAAGCACAAGTTGCCTTTGGATAATATCTTGGAGGTAGAGATTTTTGATGTATGGGGGATAGACTTTATGGGTCCGTTCCCATCATCCAAGGTAAATAAATACATTTTGCTGGCAGCTGACTACGTGTCGAAATGGGTGGAGGCATTTGCGTTGCCAACGAATGATGCCATAGTTATCGCTGCGTTTGTGAAAAAGAATATATTCTCCAGATTTGGTAATTCACGTACCTTGATTAGTGATGAAGGAACCCATTTCTGCAATCGGTTATTGAATAACCTATTAGTTAAATATGGGGTCCGTCATCAAGTTGCAACATTATATCACCCTCAAACTAGTGGACAAGCAGAGATATCCAATAGAGAAATCAAGCAAATACTAGAGAAAACGGTGAGTGTGAACAGGAAAGGTTGGGCTGCTAAGTTAGATGATGCCTTATGGGCATACAGAACAGCGTACAAAACACCAATTGGGCATCACCTTACAAGCTGGTCTATGGGAAGGGGGCTCACCAGAACTGCCGAAAGGATTAAGAGAGGGCACCACTAACGGCGGACTGAGCTACTTACTATAGAATCACCTACATCCATATAAAATATGTAGTGCCCCCGGCAAATGGGACGTTACTACCATGGAATAGTACTAGTATGTATGAACAAGCTATACTCTATGTAAATCAAACAATACACAAATAGGAGATAGTCAAAGAAATCAAACAAATATTGCACAGAGATACAAGAAACACAAAGGAGAGTTCCACAGTTTCTTATTTTAATCGTTCTCCTGTTGCGGCGCGCAACCCGATCCTACCTCACAATCATATTCCACCCTTATTCTTTCTTCTGCATCGTGCAACCCGATCCCACCGTACAATTTCATTGCGGCGTGCAACCCGATCGTACCATACAATTCTGTTGCGGCGTGCAACCCGATCCCACCTTACAATTCTGTTACAACGTGCAACCCGATCCCACCTTATAATCACATTACACCCTTATACCTTCTGTTACAATGTGGAACCCGATCCCACCTTACAATCACATTTGATTTTTGTTGCGACGTGCAACCCGATCCCACCATACAATTCACATTCCACCCTTACCATTATATTTGATAGCAGCATCAACCAATCAATTCAATCACAAGGATTTTCATCATCAAGAATATACACTCCTAAATACCAAATAACCATGTGAAATCAAGGCCACAGTAATCTTTACCAAATAGTGAGTCATATACGGCATACCATCATCATATAGTTCAATTAGGTAAATCCACATTTCCTTTCAATTACTTGCTACACAACATTTAACACTTAGATACATTCAACAATTTGATTCGTTCTCATTTCTTTCGTTTTGTAGCACATCCTCTCATATCGATGTATTCAACCTTTAACAAGCTTTGCCCATGATAGAATACGTACAAAGAATCATGTTTTCACAATATCATATAGCATGGTGGAATGGTAATCAACTAGGACAATCTGATAACAGAATCTTACGCCTCAACACATTAGGACAATCGATTCACATATGCATAAGCCAGAAACTCATACCCAATGCTCGGACACCAACAAGGTGACTCTACGAAGACTAAAGTTAGCCATACATACCTCGAGTCAAAATTTTCCCTTGAATATCCATTCTCAAATCACCGGACCTTCTAACGCCTTCAATCTAATTTACAATGTGACAAATTCAAACTTAGCATTAGGAACCTTGAACTCATTTGGGAATTTTACCAGACTCTATGTGATCCCTTAGATTAACTAGCCCCTTTTTAGTGAAAGATTTCCCTAGCTTACTTCCCTTTGCTAATTATGGTAGATTATTCACACGCATTCAAGGTCTTAGCTTTTATCTTCAAGAACCAATTCATGTGTGTTCCATTTTTAACCAAAGCCTGCAAATTTAGGTAAATGGAGTGAAGACTTACCTCTTATGGTGAAGAAGATGTAGACCACTCGATTACCTCCAGGCCTGAGTAGAGATAGAGGACAAATTTGAGGAAGATGGGGGAATTCTCTCACTATAACCCACTCTCACTTCTCTCTATTTTAACCAGATAATCACTAAAAATGAAGGGGAGGGGTGTTTTATAAAAATGGGGGTCGGGTCTTAGATTTAGAAATTAGAAGCCCCGAAGAACGAAATGCGGTCAGGAGTGCGATCGCATTCTTGCTATGCCGTCCACATTCCTATCATATAAATAGCCCTCAAATGGGCAAAAATGGGAACCAGACTGCCCAGGTATGCGACCACTATGCGGTCTGCATACTTGTTATGCGATCGAATAGTGCGTCGTATAACTCCCTCCGCAAAAATCAAGGTGCAAGAATGCGACAACTATGCGGCCCACATTCATGAAATGCGATCGCATTCTAGGCTGCATAGTTTTCCTCAAAATGGAAACCAAACTATCCAAGTATGTGACCATTATGCGGTCCGCATACCTGATCTGCGATCACATAGTGGACCGCAGACCTGCGCAAATCTGGAAAACATTATCTTTTATGTCCCATGGTACTTTTTACTCCACAAGGGTCTATTTAAAGAATTTCTACAGTTATAACCACATAGGGACCAATTCAGGAATTGTTTTTAGACTTGAAATTTTACGAGTCTTTACACTTATCCTTGTCTGCCTGATCAGAGGATGCCTTCTCCGCTGCCATCTCTGCCGTCATTACCCTCACTTGCTTCTCTAAGGTACATTTTTCTTCTTCTACGACTTCCATGTCGAGCCTTAAGCTGTCATATTGTTCTTTCCAGTTACCTACTTCAGCATGCCACTCCGTTACTTTCTGCTCCATATTATAAATCCTTTTCATAAGCTCTGTTCCTATAAGATTGATCTACAAAAGGAAACCAATTAGATATGATAAGTACGCCTACAAGAATGAATGAAAGAAACTACATTCAACCTTTTTAAGAAGGCTACCCTCTGCCGGAACTTCTATCATCACGTACCTCATCTCCTTGCTGGAAGACCGTACTTCTTAAATGGAAAGCGCGAAAACAGGAACAGATGCATGAGCGACGGGCAAGGAATTATGAGGAGATGAAAAAGCCACGGGAGAATGTAACGACCCTACCGGTCGTTTTGAGGTCCAGCGCGTCGTTCAGTAGTTGGTAGTCATGAACAGCTTCATTTCGGGTATTGTGACTTGTGTGTATGGTCAGAGTTGAAATTCAGGAGGTTCGGAGTTATATATAAAGGAAAATTCTCATTTCATAAGCCTAAAGTTGAGGCAATTGAGTAAGACTCAAATTTTGAGTAAACGTCCTCGGAATTAGGATCCCAAGGTTCTAGAAGGTTCGTATGGTGATTTGGTACTTGGGCGTATGTCCGGATCGGGATTTGGGTAACCCGAGAGCGTTTTGGTGTATATTGAGAAAGTTAGCATTTTTGAAGAAATTTCCTAAGTTTGACTCAAAGAGCATTTCAATGATATTGATGCCCTTTTGGGATTTATGAGTCTGGAAATAGCTTCGTATGGTGATTCTGGAGTTGGGAGCATGATCGAAAGTGATAGAAATTTGAAGGTTTTTTGGAAACCCGATCGGAAGTGGATGTTTTGATATCAAAGTCGAAATGCGATTCCGGAAGTCTGAGCAGGATCGTAATTTTGAATATGACTTGTGCGCAAAATTTGAGGTCAATCGGGCATGATTTGATAGGTTTCGGCGTCAGGTGTAGAAGCTTGAAATTCTAAGTTCTTTAAGAACTGGATTTGAGTGCGATTCATGATTTTGGCATTGTTTGATGTCATTTGAGGGCTCGAGCATGTCCGTGTTATGTTTTGGGACAGGTTGCTATGATTAGACGGGGTCCCGGGGGCCTCGGATGGATTCTGGGTGGTTAACGGATCAAAGTTGAAGGTTGGAAAGGGCTGGCTTCTACTGTCATCTGGTGCAACCACAGCTACGAGGAATTGGCCGCAGGTGCGGCGTGGGAGTCGCAGGTGTGAGTTTGGATTGGCGTGGCTGGGAATCGCATGTGCGATTAATATTCCGCACCTGCGAAGCCGCAGGTGCGGGAAATAGGGCGCATGTGCGATTTGACTGGATATTTGGGAAACCACAGGTGTGGGTGAATTGGTCACACCTGCGGGATCGCGGGTGCGGATGAAGGATCCGCAGATGCGGAAAATGGGTCTGGGTAGATTGTTTTTAAGAGAGAGTTTAGTTCATTGTCTTCCCTTTCTTCATGGGATAGGCAATTTTTGAAGAGCTTTTAAGGGGGGTTTTACCAAACTTCAAGAGGTAAGTTCTTCTACTTTGTTCTAAGGTCAAATACAAGATACTGCATGGATTTTTGAGCTTGAAATTGGTAGGAAAATTGTGAAACTTTGAAGCAACCTAGAATTTGGTAAAATTGGATTTTTTGCCACGAATTGAGCATGAACATTAGATTAAATTATATAATTAATTTAGTAAGGCTATGGGTAGGAGGTAGCTTCGAGAATTTTGGATTTCCGATCAGGTGGGCCCGAGGGAATTTTTGCCATTTTACTGAGCGGGTTTGGGAAAGTATATAATCTGAAATTGTTGTGAGTATTAAGATGAATTTTCACTGCTTTGTCATGTATGTGGTAGTTTCGGAGCGTGGTGCGTCCGTTGGGGTCATCGGAAGGGCTTGGAAGCCGGTGTTGGAACTTCAGAGTGTGGTAAGTCTCCTTTCTAACTTCGTGAGGGGGAATCGTCCCCCTAGGTGAATTAATTTAGTATATGTTATTACCTTCGGGGGCTATGTACGAACGAGGTGACGGGATTCCGTGCCTAGCTACTAATATGCTTATGTTCGGGTAGTCTAGGACCCACCGGCATTCTTTATGTGTGTACCTGTGACCCTCATGTATCATTGAACTGTTAATATGACCGAAAACATAATTAAATGTTTAAAAGAAAGCTGGAGTTCATACTGTTATCCTTCTAAAGAGAATTTGTTTCCCCTGTGAATATATATGTGTACCTGGGCTGGGTTATATTATGGAGTGTTACTAAATTGGACAAATGAGCTTCAAAAATAAAAATTTCAAATTTTATATTTCATGTTTCTTTTAATACGAATTTATTATGTGGATATGTGTAACTTTGGGTGCCTTAGTCGCTTGAGTTATTCGTGAGCAGGAAGACCCTGTATCTGTGTATGTATTCTTATGAGCACCTGAGTCACATGTATGATTCGCGAGCAAGCTAGCCGTATTATATTGAGAGGTGCACTTTTGGGACAGGCCGGTCGATCCCTCGGCAGTGCACATAGAGGATTATTATATTGAGAGCCGCGCTTTTTGGAAGGGCCGATCGATCCTTCGATAGTGCGTAGAGAGATTGAGAGATGCACTTTTGGGACGGGCCGATCAATCCTTCGTCATTGCATAGAGAGATTGCGAGCCGCACTTTTGGGACGGGCCGATCGATCCTTCGGCGGTGCATAGAGAGGTTGAGAGATGCACTTTTGGGATCGGCCGATCGATCCTTCAGCAGTGCATAGAGAGGTTGACTATCTTATCACTCCGGCCGGTTGTCTTACCCTTGTGTGCGCATGACTATTTTGTACTATTCTATTGGTATTGGCTTGACATGTATTTGGTAAAAAGGGAAGTGTATATTGTTGTTTATTCTTAGTGATTACCTGGATTTATGTACTTGATATGTACTCGTTGCTCACTGTCTTACATGTCTATTGTATTTCATCATATTCTGTCATATATTATATTGTCGGAACCTAGTAAATGTCTAATTTGACCACTCGTCACTACCCCTATGAGGTTAGGCGGGCGACTTACTGAGTACACGTTGTTTTTGTACTCATGATGCACTTGTTGTGCATTTTATTGCACAGGTACTTTCATAGCAATGTGGAGGATTCGGAGACTTAGGCAAGTTGCATCTTCCAGAGGCGATCCACAGCTGACAGAGTCACCTTCATACTGTATCTGTTTCATTTTAAATTTCCTGGTCCAGTCATATTTCGGACAGGCTTTGTATTATTTGTAAAATTCTTAAAAATTGCTCATGTACTTGTGACACCGTGTTCTGGGAACGTATTGGGATTTATCTCATTAAACTGAATAGATGTGCTGTCGTATTTAAATTTAATAAAATTTATTCATTTGATTATGAAATGCAAGAAAAGATAACGGTTTCGAAAATGTTAAAATTGGAAATTTATTTCAATTAATTAATGTTTTTGCTTGAATGACCTTGTGTCCGGCGCCATCACGACCTTAGGGATTTTGGGTCGTGACAACATGGTATTAGAGCTCTAGGACCCCGTAGGTCTCACGAGTCATGAGCAAGTCTAGTAGAGTCTTGCGGATCGGTACGGAGACGTCTGTACTTATCTTTGAGAGGCTACATGGCTGTTAGGAGTATTTCCCTTCTTGATTCTTCATCATGCAAGTTGATTCCTTTGAGGCTTATGCATATGTTCATTCCTACTCAATCTTACGCGTCGCGAAGCGCTTGCTATGGATCAGGAATTCGAGGAATGGGAATGGTGCTATGAATGAAATTCGAGATGCTTCTATGTGTAGATAGTCGTGGTTGTTGTTATGGACCTGTGAAAGGGTAATATGTCGTTTCAGCTCAGTAGCTCTATTTCGGAAGCCTTAAGGATGTGCTCAGCTAGTGATGATGATTGCAATATATCCTCGCGCGGTGTCGATATGGTAATAGAACGTTTTCCCGTGTATTGGGGAAGATGAATGGCTGAAGGGAGATCTTCTCAGAGTATGATTTTGAGATTTTAGTGCTTTTTTTCCGATAGAGGGAAGGCATTTGGATTCTGGATGGTTTATTTGAAGTTGATAAAGTAGTAAGACTTGGTGTATTCAATCGAGATGGGGTATGCACCTGTGACGTGTAGTCGTTGTCATTGATCGAATGAAATGTGTAGGTTTGTCGGTGCTATGGTTTCTTCAGTTGCGTGGGGTCAGAGTATTGAAAGGAAGTATTGAGGAATGCGGTTGGCAAGGAATGATCATAGAATGAAGCAGGGCGTAGGATGGGGTATTGAGGTCGTAAGGAGCGTGCACTTTAGCGTCGCCAGGAGATGTCAGCGGTTGATTTCTTCGGGTGGGTTGTCTTATGGGGATATGTTAGCAATGGCGGGCTTGGCATGTTCTGTGAGGGGTCCTAGTGGCTAGTTGGTAGGAGATGGAATGTGTAAATAATGCTACGGAATTCGGGTATTTAGGGATTGCTAGTTAGGGAATTTGGGAGATTGGGATGGTTTGGCTGAGCAAGATCGTGTTATAAAAGGAGGAATGATCTCAGCAGGGTCTAGGGTGGTGCTAGGAGTGGCTTCGGGCTAAGTGGGGGGGTCCCACCATCTGGAGTAGGGTTGTAGGGTTGTCTTCTCATAGGGTTATGAATTGTCGGCGTATAGGTAAGTGATTTCAGTTAAGGAAGGAGGAGTAAAATGGTAATTGTGCGTACAATTTGTTGGATTTGTTCAAAAGTTGGTCCTGTCAGGTTAGGGTTATGCTTTGGAAGATTCAAATTTTGTTTAAGGCATGGGCGAGTTGTAGGGATAGTGACTCAGTCACGTGTTTGATTAGAAAAGGTGTTCATGTGCCAGGAAGACCGTGGGGTGATTGTATTCGGGGCAAGTCAGAGTGGGTGACTCTCAATAGCAGTCCCAATGAGTTCAAAAGTTAAAAAATGCGGCGATTAGAGATTTCAGGCAGCAATATGGCCGAGAATCGAGGCTTAGCAGAATACTTTCTGAGAAAGGGGAGGATGGTTGGAATGTTCTATGACATGTTTCAACATGCATGCTAGTATTGGAGGAGTGACAGAAATAGACTTCGGATTGAAGAAAAGAAGTATCAGAAGGGTATGAGACGGGTTGCGAGATTCGGGCAACGTAGTCTCGTGAATCAAAGTCACTCGGGATGAGTGAGGGTTGAGCTTTCTATGGGTTGAAGGAAGTCTTTATTGTTCCTGAGGCAATTAATGGTGATTAAAAGAGGATGGGTTAGTTAGCCATGGTTGAAATGGCACCTTTGCGACAGTGAATTGTTCCTTTGATGTGATTTAGTTATGCATGTGGTCTATGCCATTGTGTGCGGGGCTTGTCGGCCATCGTAATGGGTTATTGTGTGGGAATTCACTTATGAGTTGAGGTGGTACTCTTGAACTGAGTCAAGTAAAAGTTTCTATACGATGAAGTGTTCCCCCTATTGGTGGTTCGAAAGCTATGAGGGTGTCATGAGCTCGGATTAAGAATCGAGATTCAGGTCCGATGTTTATAAGGGTGTCATGAGATCGGAAAAGCAAGACAGAGTGATTCAAATGTTCAGTATAAGCTGGTGTTATCGTCATTGTCGCCTGAGATCGATATTTGGTGGAAGAGGCTTTATACCCCGGTCATGGGTTATTGATGTGCTTTGCGGCCTTAGCATGGTCGGTGTCATGGATATGCAGACTGGTTTCCTTGTGTGGGAGGTCATTGAGGCATGACCGCGAAAAGATTGTATAAACTATGACATGTAGTCACTTCATGGAATTCAATTTTGCACTGATTATGAAGAAGTGCAATATTGCTTAATTGAGTATTTATGCCTGGAGGGCATTCGGTTCAGTTGATTATGGATTTTGGGGTGTTAGTCCCAGTGATGACAGTTGTTCTCGTGTATTTTGAGAAAATGTAGGGTTAATATGGGCCCAGGTAAAAGCTAAATAGCTATGTTTGGTGCGAGCAAGGTGGCTAGATGTTTGTGGATGGATTTATTTATGATTATGGGCTCCGTGCGATCCAGGCATGTTCCTTTCAGTGGAGCTCTTTTCATGGAAAGATATTAGAACCGCGGCTGTTGTTCTGTCTTCATTGAATTTATGTGTTATGGTGATTGTGCCATGCGACTAGTGAAAACGGCTTGAGGATTCCATATGTTTTGAGTTCTCGCGTAGTGGGGATGTTATGTGAGCAGGATTGCTCTTGAGATCCAGAGTGCATATATATATATATATATATATATATATATATATATATATATATATATATATATATATCGCACCTTAGTTGTGCTTGAGTTTTATAGCCTACGGCTTTATTAATCTCCCCATGACAGTATTATGCACTCAGCGTGCTTGTGATCGATATTCGGTAATTTGTAATAGTGAGAAACCAGCTCTGTATATATTTCCTTACGTGAGTTTTATGGTATTTTGATCGGATGGCACGCCGCGAGGGTGATGTTATATGGGATTGGCACGCCACCACGGGTATGTTATTTAGATCAGGTTGCACGACGCAATAGTGTAATGATAAGCAGGGTTAATATGTATTTATTTGGATCTGGTTGCACGCCGCAATGCGATCGCATGGGGCATTAACTTGCAATAGTCCATTTTTCCCAATTTAACACATTTTGAATTGTTTTCTTCCGTATCTTCTCTAAATCACTTGATACATGTAATATGCCAATAAACCTCAATAAATGACTTAGTTTCCCAACAAAAATACAAAAAACGTTTTCGTCTCAAACTATCTGCTGATGTATCATATACATACACTCAACGTAACCTTTTTGCTGACATAGTTGTGGAAGCTGTTCAAAACTGGTACTCTTAGACCATGGATATCTGCAGCACCACGTGAAACCTGAAGTGTATATTGAATTGTCTTACCCACAAAACCTCTACCATGATGCGCATTGCCTCCAAAGTAGGGACCAGTAGGTCCTCCCAGTCCACGAGGCCTCTAAGCCTCCATGTCTTCCTTTTGTTGGCTCCGCATACCCTCCATCCTACGAGCAATCTCTATATCCTATTAAAATGAAGTATCTGTCTCCAACTCTCGAGCCATGTTGAATCTAAGACCATAACTGATACCCTCCATAAGTGTGTGGACTCTATCTATGACTGTAGAAACCACGGAAGGTGCATGTCGGAAACCCAGTGGCTTTGATTTAGTACTCTGACATTGTCATGGTATCTTTACGCTGCTGCTCGAACTTTGTGCGCCACGCATACCTGAGGCTCTATGGAACAAACTCCCTTAAAAACATCTCTAACACTGAGTCCAAAGGAGTGGCGCTCCATCAGGTAGCCGACCCTCCTTATAAGCCTGCCACAACTAATAGGTTGCCCCAGACAACTGAAATATAGTAAAGGCTACTCCGGTCACCTATACAATGCCCAAGGTGCGGACAATATGGTGTAAATTGTCCAAAAAATCCTGCGCATCCTCAGTAACTATGCCACAAAAAATAGGAGGATCATACTTCTTGAAACTCTCAAGCCTCTTGTGCTCCTCCTCTGATGCCTCTAGCCTGACCTCATGTGGAGCCGGAATAACATGTGGTACCGGCATAAGACTTGGAATGTGACCATCATGAGCCCCCTTTTCTAGAGTACCGGCGCTGAGAGTCTGAGATCCTCTCCCAGTCTATGAAGTAGGTGGTGCAACTGGGATCAATACCACATGAGCCAATGTATCCAAACATACTCAGGAACTACGCTAAAGTCTATTGAAGTCCATGGGTAGCAACAATCTCCTCCGGTGCCTGTCCCTCTATCGGAGGTACTAGTGGCTGCTTAGTTGATGCTCTGGTAGGTGCTTTAGCTGAGACGCGTGATCCTCCTCGGCCACTACACCCTTAGCAACACAGGCTTTATGTCACGACCCAATTTCCCTCCGTTGGGTATCGTGATGAAACCTAGTCTTAGGGACTAGGTAAGAATAACATTTATTGAAGAACAATAATAAACAACATCTAACAACTTTTAGAAAACGAATTCTCTATAAACTTACCATTGCCAAAACACAAAATGTGTTGCGGCGCGCAACCTGATCCCACCATATAATATCAATATCAAAATACACTTTTATTCCACCTTATCAATTAACCCTTATTCAACTGTTGCGGCGTACAACCCGATCCCACCATACGATATCAATATCATGCCAATACACAAAATATGCTGCGGTGCGCAAACCAATCCCACCACATAATATCAATATCATAATTCACCCTTATTCCACCATATCAATTTAACCTTATTTCACCTGTTGCAGCATGCAACCCGATCCTTCTTACAATAATATATATCAATAAAAACAATCCAGTAACTCCATTTACAATAATTTCTACAAAATCAAGGGTATCAATGCACAAAAATGAAGGAACCACATAGAACCCAGAGGAACACAACAAACTTTACAAATCCCAAACTTGTAAGGTACGTGATAACTAAGCATGCAAGCAGAACAATTAGGACAGGTAGAAGATAAGTACAAGATAAAGAAGAAACTCAACAATTAAGTGGTAACAAGACAAGAACGAGGGAAATAACTTCAAGTAAGGCGTATAAGGACAAATAACAAGCAAGAAGTACAGGTAGGTTCTTGCAATGTTAGATAAATCATGTAAGAGTATACTAAAAACGAGATACTACATGTTATGACAATTTGATTAAAGGTATGGTAAGACACTAGACAATCTTAATCGGTCAAATACCACATATAAATCGGGTACCCACTCATCACCTTGCGTACATGACTTTCACATAAAAAGATAGCACAATTTAATCATTTACAAATTCACCTCCGTGCTGCTTAATCTAGCCACAAGCGACTTAAATACATCAAATAATGCAAGAGAAAACAACATCAGTTAATAAAGCTATGATCTTTATAGAATTTGTAAAAAGTCAACAAAAGTCAACCCCCGGGCCCCCACCTCGGAACCCGATAAAATTTATAAAACCCGAACACTCATTCCAATACGAGGTCAACCGTAAAAAAATTATCAAGCTCTGATACTAATTCATCCTTCAAATCATCATTTTTCCTTTCTGAAAGATTTTACAACTTTTCCCCAAATTATCCTTTAAAATCTCATGAATTTGCTGTTAAATCTAATACATTCACAAAATATAATTGAAAGTTGATTAGGGTACTTACCCAATGATTGTAGCTGAAATTCCTCTCTCAAAATCGCCCACTCTCGTACCTAGGGTTCAAAATATGAAAAAAATGAAGCTAAAACTCGGAATGCCAAGCATTTAGCAGGCTGCAAATGCCGCATTTGCAACAGGGGGTTGGCAAATGCGACCTCCGAAAATGCGGATAAAATATCTTAAATTCGATCCATGACAGACCAGTCTTTATCGCAAATGAAATATAGAGTTCGCAAATGCGAATCTCTCCAGGCTTCGCAAAAGCGGTAATTTCATCGCAAATGCGATCTAGTCCCCAGCAGCCCAGGTTCGCAAATGCGGTAGTTGCTTTTGCGACCAAAACATCGCAAATGTGATGAAACCAGAAAAGCACTCAAAATTCTTAACAAAACACTGCGGAGCTAATCTGAAACTCACCCGAGCCCTCGAGGCTCGAAACCAAACACCCACACAAGCCTGAAAACATAACACGAACTTGCTCGCATGATCGGAACACCAAAATAACCTCTAGAATCACGAATCGGATGTGAAAACACATAAATATCACAATGAACTTCAAGAACTTCTAGAATCGCAACCGAGCGTCCGAACCATATCAAATCAACTCCAAATGATACCAAATGACGAAACGGACCTATTCTAAGTGACGAAAAAATAATTTGCACCTGATAACCTTAAAGTCAAACCATGGTCAAACTTAGGAAAATTCTAAACCTTTAAATTGCCTAGTGATGTCGAAATATTTTAGAAACATCCAAATGAAATTCTAGGCTTACGCCTAAGTCCAAAATTATCGTACGGACCTACCGGAACCATCTAAACTCCGATATGAGGTCGAACACTCAAACCTTGGTAAATTCCTTCAACTTCAGCTTCTGAAATGAGAATCTCCTAAGAATCCTATCCAAACCTCTCAAAAACCCGCACCGATTATGAACGCAAGTCATTATATGTTGTTAAGCTACTCGTGACCTCAAGCTGGCGAGCTGAACGCAATTGCTCAAAATGAAAAGTCGGGCCGTTACATTTCCCCCACTTAAACATACGTTCATCCTCGAACGTGCAAGGAGTAGTTCCAAAGCTATCAAATCATTGCATGAGCTCACCATATATACACTCGGGGGTGATTCCCAATCATCCAAACCTATGTAGGCCCGACAACACAACATAACTGAAGACCTCACTTCATCCTGAGTCCATAACTTAAGACAGAACCCAACCCTCAAGATTTGACACTCATCATAAGATACGAATCTCGCATCATCACATTGTAGAAACCAGAAAAAGCTGAATGGAGCCACTATTTCAACCCAGAGCACAATCATATGTTGTTGCACACAACTCAAATGCCTGCAGTAACTTCTCATGACCATTAGAGCGCCTAATAACAATCTGGATGCTAGTGATATGCTCCACATTGAATAGAAACTCATTCTAGACCTCCACAATGCTGACTAGGAAACAAGAAACATGCAGAAACTCACAACCATTCTTGAAATCAACAAGGAAAGAAGCTCCCCTGCCCCTCAAGTGCCATTGCCCAAATGTTGGCGGAACTAGTATCATCATTCCAACCACTCCTCACCCCAAAACAATAGTGTGAATCTCAAGTCTAACAACCTCTTCTCAGCCATTACTAGTAGCCCAGCTAACAACTCATAAAAAAACCACACATATTCTCACATAACACGGTTCGTACACCAAACAGGCAATAATCCATGCATGTAGCAAAATATATGGAAGCACGCTACGAGTATTATCTAACAAGTGCAACAAATATAAATGACAAAGTTGTAGACGACTAAAATTGGAGAATCCGATTTTATTGTCATTACAGAGCTCAAAAGGCTCGACGGTTCGAGTTTTGGCATCGAGGAGGCGTATCAAAGGGCCTCGCCCTTTGGGTAGTGCAGATCGAAGATCGACATGGATAGGCGAGAAACACCCAAAAAGGCACGTGGTTAAAGCCGACAAAGTACACAAAATAATACAAGCCCGTCCCGTGGAATTAAATCGTTGTACCAACCATCTCTCTTTGTATTAATTACACATGTACTATATTGGGATTCCTCCTCATATATAACGGGGACCCTTGTCACCTTGTAAGACACATGATATTCAATACAAGAACAAGAACATCCTCTGTTCTCTAACTAAATCATTCTCTACAATTGTTCCGCTGAGTTACTGCCTTTCATTTATTGTATTCATTAGTTGTTCTTGATTTCTTACTCTTTATTAAACACAAATAGGTCATCTTCGAAGCCTTGAGTACTGTTATATTGTTATCGAAAGCCCCTAGTCAATCTCTTGAGCTCGACCTCGATGCCCATTCCGACCGACCTCGAGACCCCACCTCTCCGCTCCTTGTTTTGCATAATCTTTTTACCCTTTGCTTTTATTTCATTTTCTCACTCCTCGTTTAGAATTTACTGCCTAAACAAAGGTATTAAATAGATCATGTATTTTTAGAACCACATAACCAAATATAATTGTGATTACCATTTTGAAGGTAACTAGTTTGGCGTCCACCGTGGGGCGAAAAAAAATAGTGATTATTTTAGTGCTGGTTTTCTAAAAACACAAGTTATTCTTTATACTTTTTATGTCAAAAAATCTTCGATTTCAGGTCAGAAAATTTCTAACTCAGTAAACACACATGAAAATAGCGGTCCTGAGGATCACCGAGAGAATGGCGCAGTTGCTTCAGGTGCCGATATGACACCACAAAACCCTGAAGGGGCACCAGTGCAAATCCCTATTGATGAAGGCTCACCCAATGCTCAACATGTAGATGTGAGCTCTCATATAGATGGAAGTGTGCATGAAGGAGACCAACATAAAGCGCAGGGAGCCCCTGCTCAAAGGTAAAGAGAAGTTAGACTTCATGTCATTTTTGAGATGTTGCAAGCACAACAGGTGGCTATTGCTCAGCTACAAAGCCATCAGAGAATCCCAAGCACAGCACTAACAGAAACGGCCCCTCAAGTCGAACAGCCACTAGACAGGTCAAGCAATAATGGGTCAGCAGCCGACCCCGCAATTATGAAGATGCTCGAAGACCTCGCAAATAGGATTGAATCGGGCGAAAAGAAGTGTATACAGTAAAACCGGGGAAGCCCGATTTTAAGGCTTCTACAGCCTTCCGAGCCTCGACCTCGACTGTATCAGAGCGGAATATGATGTTTAACCCCGAGGTGCACTCCTCGAGGAACCAATTCTAGGGGTCGATATACCTCGAGGCGGGCCAAGATTCGAAGACGGTCATGAAAAGGCGGGAAACTACCAAGAGGCACGTGATTAAAGCTGAGAAAGTACACAAAATAGTACAAGCCCATACAGTGGCATTAAATGGCTGTACCAGCCATCTCACTTTTGTAATTATTGCACATGTACTATGTTGGGACTCCCCCTCGTACATAAAGGGGACCCTTGTCACTTTGCAAGACTGGGATATTCAATACAAGAACAAGAACATCCTTTCCTCTCTATCTAAAACATTCTCTATAATTGTTTCATCGATTTATTACCTTTCATTTATTGTGTTCATTAGTCGTTCTTCATTTATTATTTGTTATCAATCTCAAATAGGCCATCTCTTAGGCCTTTAATACTGTTATATCACCCTCGGTACCCCTTTTTCAGGATCCTAAGCTTACCCTCGAAGCCATCCCGACCGACCTCGAGACCAGGCTCTCCATTACACGATTTTCATAATCTTGGTACCCTTCACTCTTATTACGTTTTCCCACTAATCACTTAGTATCTGCTGCCTAGACAACTTGTATTAAAACAGATCACATATTTTTTGAACCTCATAATCAATTATAATTGTAATTACCATTTTCACGGCAAACAGTTTGGCGCCCACCGTGGGGCTTAAAATAACAGTGACTGTTTTAGTGTTGGTTTTCTGAAAACACAAGTTATTCTTTACACTTTTCTAGTCCAAGAATCTCCAATTTTAGGAAAATGTCTAACTCAGTAAACGCACATGAAAGCATCGATCCTAAGGATCACAGAGGGAATGGCGCAGCTACTATAAGAGATGTTGTACCACAACAAAACCCTAGAGGGGCACCAGTGGAAATCGCCGTCAATGAAGGCTCACACAACCCTTGACATGTCAACGTGAGCTCTCATACGAACAGAGGAGTATGCAAGAAACACCGACATGAAGCAAAGAGAATTCTTGTTCGAATGAAGCGGCGTAGTTAGTCGACAGAAGGAATCTTTGCGAATCTCTCGGCGATCGAAACAAGAACCATTATTGAGAAAGTTAATCGAAAAAGATGAATGAACCAGAAGAACCCCAGCACGCCATTCACATGATTATCGGAGACACTGGTATCCCACAAGAACCAACAAAAGTACAATCTCAAAATTGTGTACTCGAAGGAACTATTGTGTTCAGAGAAGAAGATATCTAAGCCTTGTCCCATGCACATAATAATGCAGTGGTAGTTTCCCTTATTTTAAAATAACGTTCGAATTAAGTGTGTGCTCGTGGATTCGAGTAGCTCGGCTAATATAATTAAATTCGGGGTAGTAGAGAAGCTCAAGGTACTCGACCAAATTGTACCCGATTCTCGAGCCCTTAGTGGGTTCGGCATGTCAAGCGAAACAACGAAGGGATAAATCACCCTCCCAGTCAATGTGTCAGGTACGGTTCGGGAAACCAAGTTTCATGTCATCGAAGGTAACCCGAGATACAACGCCCTCCTCGGAAGTCCATGGATATACAGCATCAGAGCGGTACCATCGACTCTCCACCAGATGTTGAAATACCCAACTAAAGATTGTGTAAAAATGGTGTATGTTGAGCAACCCATGGCCAATGAAATGTTCGCAGTACATGGCATGACACGGACGCCTATATACTCCACCTCGGAGTGGTCATAAGATTAACAAGTCCCCGAGGATGATAAAGAAGACTTCCTCGCCCCTCGAACCTTCGTTCCCCAAGAGTCGGACACAACCAAATCAACGGTCGAGGATCTGGAATAAGTTGTTTTCATGGAACATCTTCAAGATCGAAAGGTATACCTGGGAACAGGATTAACCCCAAACTCAGGAAGTAACTCATTTAATTTCTTATTAACAACGTTTATTGCTTCACTTGGTCCCACTTAGATATGACATAAATCTCGTCGTAAATAGCCACCCATCAGCTAAGCGTCGACCCCAGGTTCAAACCGGTGAAGCAAAAAAGAAGATCTCAATCCGAGGTAAAGCATGCATTCGTCAAAGACGAGGTAACAAAACTCCTCAAAATAGGATCCATATGGGAAGTAAAATATCACGAATGGTTGGCCAATTTAGTAGTAGTTCCCAAAAAAAGAAACAAGTTAAGAATATGCGTAGATTATACGGACTTAAATAAAGCATGCCCTAAAGATTTATTCCCGCTGCTTAACATCGACCAATTGATTGATTCCACGGCTAGCCACGAGGCTCTCACCTTTCTCGACGCCTACTCCGGGTATAATAAAATTCAAATGAACCCCGAGGATAGGGAAACAACTTTGTTCATTACGAAGTATGGCACATACTGCTACAATGTAATGCCTTTCGGGCTAAAAACACAGGGGCCACATACCAGTGCCTAGTTAATAAGATGTTCGAACATCAAATAGGCAAATCTATGGGAGTTTAAATTGATGACATGCTAGTTAAGTCTCTGCGAGTAGAAGACCATTTGACTCATTTGCATGAAACTTTCGACATCCTTAGAATTTACAACGTAAAGCTCAACCCCGAGAAATGCGTTTTCGGCATAGGTTCTGGAAAATTTTTAGGCGTCATGGTGTCAAACAGGGGGATTGAAATCAACCCCGACAAAATCAGGGCCTTCGAAGAAATCGCGGTGGTGAACAATGTGAAGGCCATACAATGGCTGAACAGACGTATAGTGGTGTTAGGCCGATTCATATAAGGTCATCATATCGGAGCCATCACTTTTTCTCCCTACTCAAAAAGAAAAATAACTTTGAGTGGACTCTGGAGTGTCAGCACACCCTGGAGGAGTTGAAACAGTATCTCTCAAGCCCGCCTTTTCTCCACACCCCAAAGGATAATGAAACGCTACACTTGTACTTAGTAGTGTCCGAGGTAGCAGTGAGTGGTTTGTTGGTTCGAGATGAGCCAGGTACACAATTTCCTATCTACTATGTAAGTCGAACACTGGGGGACATTGAAACCAGGTATCCACAGTTGGAAAAATTAGCTCTTGCATTAATAAGTGCATTTGGGAAATTGAAGCCTTGTTTTCAATGTCACCGTATATGTGTTTTAACAACATATCCTCTTCGAAATATATAGCATAAAACTTAATTGTCAGGCCGACTGGACAGATGAGCCATCGAGCTCGGTGGGTATGATATCGAATATCATCCCCGAGTGGCTATTAAGTCCTAAATTTTGGCAGATTTCGTAGCCGACTTTACGCCCTCCCTTATGCCCGAGGTAGAAAAAGAACTACTAAAAATGGCCGCATCATCGGGGCTATGGACTTTATTCATCGATGGTTCCTCGAACGCGAAAGGATTCGGGCTTGATATAGTTCTGAAGCCACCTACAAGTGGCATGATCAGACAATCTATAAAAACTGCAAAGTTGACTAACAACGAAGCCGAGTATGAGGCTATGATTGCAGGTGTCGAATTGGACAAAGGCCTAGGAGAGGAAGTTGTCGAAGAAAAATGTCATACCCTTCTGGCAGTAAATCAGGCAAACAGGAGCTTCGAGGTTCGAGAGGACAGGATGCAACAGTGCCTAGACAAACTTCAAATCACTTTGCATCATTTCAAATAATGGACTCTGGTCCATGTACCTTGGGAGCAAAACAGCGAGGCGTATGCCTTCGCAAACCTGGGATCATCCGTTGAGGAAGATGACATACTCCACGGAGCCGTTGTTCTGTTATCCAAATCGGCGATCAAAGAAGGCCATGCCGACATCAACTCCACTATCCTGACGCGGGATTAAAGAAACAAGTATATCGATTATTTGGTAAGTGGGAAGCTACCCACGGACCCAAAAGAATCAATGGCTCTTCGGATCAGAGCAGCTCGATTTTCATTCGACGAGAATGGAGCTCTATACAGGAGAGCCTTCTATGGGCCCCTAGCGGTATGTTTCGGACCGAGAGGCACTGATTACATTCTCTGAGAAATCCACGAGGGCACCTATGGAAATCACTCCGGTGCCGATTCTTTAATTCGAAAAGTGATCAGAGCAGGTTACTATTGGGATAGCATGGAAACGGACATCAAATAGTTCGTCTTAAAATGCGACAAATGTCAAAGATTTGCGCCAATGATCCACCAACCAGGTGAACAACTACATTCATTCTTATCACCATGTCCATTGATGAAATATGGAATGGACATACTCAGCCCCCTAACAACGGCACCAGGTAAACGTAAATTTATTCTATTTATGACTGACTATTTCTCGAAATGGGTGGAAGCACAGGCCTACGAGAGGCTAAGAGATAAAGAAGTCATCGACTTCATCTAAGATCGCATCATGTGCCGATTCGGAATACCCTCCGAGATAACATGCGACTACGAGAAGCAATCCATCGGAGGAAAAACAACAAAATTTCTCGAGGATCACAAAATCAAAAGAATCATATCAACGCCCTACCACCCATGTGCATATTGTAACACCAATAATAACATCATTCAAAACATGACAAATAAGTTATAAAATGCGAAAGGAAAATGGAGAGAAATTCTACCCGAGGTACTATAGGCATACCGGACAACCTCTAAATCAAGCACAGGAGAGACGCCGTTCTCTTTGGTATACGGGTCCGAGGATTTGATACCGGTAGAGGTCAGAGAGCCAAGCGCTAGATTCCGACATGCCACCGAGGACTCAAACAACGAGGTAATGGCTATGACCCTCGAACTATTAAACGAAAAGCGAGAAGCTTCGCTGGTCCGGATGCCGCCCAAAAACAAAGAATCGAAAGATACTATAACCGAAGAGCAAACCTCCGACATTTCAGAGTCGTGGACTTAGTCCTAAGAAAAGTCACCGGAAAAGGTTCCTACAAACTCGGAACTATGGAAGGCGAGCAACTTCCAAACCATTGGAACATATCAATGCTCAAACGCTATTATTTCTATGGTAGAATCTCTCCCTCCTTCCTACAGATTTTACACTAACCTATGAGCAGTTGTGCGATTTAAAGGAATCGAAGCACCCTCCAGCTCGAAGGCCTTAGGTTTTAAAGCATGCGTTGCGCTCTTTTTCCCTCACGTCATATTTTTTCCAAATAGGTTTTACCGGCGAGGTTTTTAACGAGGCAACATTCATATGCTACCTAAGGAGAACTCACCAACTATATAAGGATTATCTTCGATAAACATCAAATACTAAGGGGCATCCCCTTGGCAGATCATCTCCTCGAACAAATTAAAATATGCCAAAGAGGGTCTCCACAGGAGAACATTATACATTACCAAATGGTCAAATGAACCGTGTCCACATAGAATAATCGAACCCTCGATGGTGAAACATGTATACTTGTCCCAAGTAATCAGAGAAGAATATTTTATCATCAACACACTTCGCGTATTAAACATGTTTTCTATTTTCACAAAAAACGGCCTCAGCGCCAGGAATTTACCGACCACTCGGGAACTGTCCTTGATAGTCACTCCACCGAGTCACCAAAACTCGAAGCCAGAAGACCTCAGGGCAGGTAACTTCGAGCTCGTAATCCCTCCATGAGGCACCAACGTAAGCCCTTCACGAGGCAATTTCAATAGTATAAGCCCCCAACGAGGCAATATCAACAACTTTCGATGTCTCAAGACTGCTATCGACAATCACCCCATCGAAACATCAGAAACCCGAAGCCTTAAGACCTCAGGGGCGGAAACTTCGAGATCGTAAGCCCTCTACGAGGAAATATCAATGACATAATCCCTCCATGAGGCAATATCGACTCCGACTCGGGGTTTGTCCTTGACTGTCGGCTCATCAAGCTATCTAACTCGAACCTATAAGACCCGAGGGCAGGTAACTTTGAGCTCATAAGCCCTCCATGAGGCACCAACGTAAGCCTTCCACGATGTAATGTTAATAGTATAAGCCCCCAACGAGGCATTATCAACAAATTTTGATGTCTCAGGGACTGTCATCGACAGTCACCCCTTCGAAACATCATAAACCCGAAGCCTTAAGACCTCAGGGTTGGGAACCTCGAGCTCACCCCATCGAGCCATCAAAACTTAAAGCAATAAGACATCAGAGCCGAAAACCTCAAACTCATATGCCCTCCACGATGCAATATCATTGACATAAGCCCTCCATGAGGCAATTCAACTCTGACTCAAGGACTGACCTCGACAGTCGACACATAGTCGTAAGACCTCAGGGCTGGAAACTTCAAACTCGTAAGCCCTCAACGAGGCAACATCAAAATTGTAAGACCTAAAGTAAGGCATGTACAAATTTGTAAGACCTTAAAAAGTCCTAATCCCCATATCAAAGTGAAGGCTATATATCGAACATATAAGACCCCTAAAAGGCATACCCTCGATATAGACGTCGTGGCTATCTCACTCGGGGACTAAAAGTCTACGGCCAAATACAATGATCATTGTCATAAGGCTCCAGCTGAACTAACGCAATTTGGGTACGTCCAACTGTTTCCATAAAATCACAGGCTCCAATTACTTTGAAAAAACTTCTAAAAGAACTAGTTAAAGGTCATACCGACCTAAAGCATAACAACACAAGTAACCAACTACATCAAAGGTCGTACCGACCTAAAGCGTAAGATCCAAAGTCTCCAGCTAGTCGTACCGACCTAACGCGTAAGAGCTTAAGTCTCCAGCTACAGGTCATACTGACCCAAAGCGCCTCAAGGCCAATTTGAAAATCTGAGGGTCATTGAGCTCAAGTCAAAACCGACTCGGAGATTAAGCCCGGAACTGTTAACTAAAGCACCTCACTGCCAAATACGTAAGATCCGAAGTCGCCAGCTACATCGAAGGTTGTACCGACCTAATGCGTAACAACCCAATTCGCCAGGTACAGGTCGTACCGACCCAAAAAGCCTCAAGGTTGACTTAAAAACCCGAGGGCCGTTGAGCTCGAGTCGAAACACGACTCAGAGACTAAGCCCGAAATAGTTAACTAAAGTGCCTCAGTGCCAAATGCGTAAGACCCCATGTCGCCAGCCTAAAAAGCCTCAGGGCTAATTTATAACCCCAACGGTTTCATTTCTAAGTCCTATTAATCGTACAAATCATCGACAAGCATCAAACCCTATTCCAAGAAATCATAAAAGAAACAAGGAATAAAGTAAGGCCTTTTATATATGACAAAAGTTCATGAAGCATATTTACAAAGCTCAAAATCAGATCCCTTGCACAGGGAGAGAGAATGAACGAAAACCTAATCTACAACTAGGGTGTGCCTTCAACAGCTCCCTCGGAGATTATACTTTCAGCGATTTGGCCCTCGACTCGCGGTTCTTCAACGGTGTCTTCCCCCTCGAGGACTTCACCCTCATCTTCATCGTCTTCCGAGCCACTGTTCGAATCCTCTTCGGAAGCAAGAAGTGCATCCAATTCCTTTTCTAGGGTCTTCACCCTCTCGATCTCAACAGAGAAATTGAGACCCGCTACATGAATATCCTCTAGAGCCTGCCTCTGAGACTTTAATCGGAAAAGTTTCAAGCCTCCTCATCGTATTTCCGGGCCTTGGTGTTTGCAGCAACAACATCTGCTTTAAATGAGGCTATGAGCGCATCAGCTTCAACCTTAATTGAAGATAATACAGTGACCCATTCAACATAGAGGTCCTTATATTTGCTACTTTCAGCCCTTGCATCACGAAGGCAATTCTCAATGGAAGTTAACTTCCCTTGGATGGCATCTCTCTTATAGGTAATATCGCTCATACGCTGCTTAAATCCAAGGATCTCAGCATCCCTGGCTCTGAATCCTTCCCGCATTAGGGCATCTTTCTCCTTAAGCTGCAAAAATCAGCTCGACAAGGGTTAAGTACTCATATCAATCACAAAAATAAAGCACATGAAGGCTATGTTACCTTCTCATCAAGATCATTATGTTCCCGAGATACCGTTTCTAAATGAGCTCGAAGGTCCAGCGTCTCTTCCTTATTTTGGGCGAGAAGAGCCCTGAGCTTACCCGCCTCCAATAAGAACCTTCTGCACTTGCCCTTGTAATGGGTCAGCTCAAACCGAACCTTGGTTGTGCTCCTATTGTAAAGAACTTTCGCCTGAAAAAAGAGGAGTCAGAGAAATGATAACCAATGTTCGAAACAATCAACAAAGAAGTTGCATGTTTTCAAAGCTTCCCAGCTTCTTAAAAAATAAGTAAGGCACTATGTTCGGGATTCTTCTCCGTCATAGTGAAGGGCCCCTCAGCTATGCCCATCCCTCCAAGGGGCGCCCCCGCATCAAAATATTCTATATTTAAGGTGTCCCGTATTTCCACCGGGGAAAAAGTTGGAACCGGTGGAGAGTCACCTATATCACTAACACCGGCTAGGTTAATCTGGGTTTTCGGGTCACAGCCAGGTTCCCATAACTCATCTACCAAGTTCCCTTCGGCGCGGAGAATATGTTGGCCGCAATCGGGTCAGGGACATTGTCTGATCTACCCTCGAGAACCTCTTAAGTCTCAGTTAAGATGGCATCATCAGCTTTTAATCTGGAAGCCCTCGGCAGGAGCAATTATGCTTCGACTTCCTACGGTTGATATCATGAAATCCTTTTTCTCGTCTAAGGTCGCGGAGTCGGCCTTAGACCTTTGAACCATAGCCCTCTTCGACTCCAAAAGCTCGATCGTCATTTCCATTTTTCTTTTCTTCTCCGGTGGTTTCGGGATATCTGCTCCGCTGGGATACGCTTCTCTCATCAATGAAGCCTCCCCTAGACTTGCATAAGCACAAAGCACGAAAAGTCAAAGTGTATTCAAGGGGTGTCTCTTTTAAAGAGAACTCATGTATTGCAAAAAGAAAGGTCCCTCCATGTTTTTTAGCTTCCTATCGACCCCTGGCCAGGTCGCGCCACACACGCTCGGCATACAGGTAGAGAATATCAAGTTGGAGAACCCAGATTGAGAGATCATTAATCACATCGGGATACCATGCAACAGCTGCATCGTCAGAGGGAATTAGTTCAAGTGAGAAGTGGCACAAAGGAAAATTAAAGTATTAACTTACGATTCGCAATACATTCCTCGGGGACCGACATCGTTTCAAATGTAATCAGATCCGAGGTCCTGACTCGAAAAAAGTCGCTCTTCCACCCTTTGTCCTTGCCTTCATCGGTGCAAGCAAAGAAAACCCTCGAGGCCAGACGCTAAAGTTTAGTCCAACCACCTCGATTAAGTCGGGGATTGTACATTTTAATCAGGTAGTCAAGGGTGAAAGGTATCCCCTCGACCATATTTGCAAAATGCCTAATCATGTAAACAGTTCGCCAAAATTATGGGTTTCACGCCCCAAAATCGAGGGAGGAGACCAGCGCCCAACCGGATGATCCCGGTTAAGCGGACCTGGATTGCCTTTCCGTCCCAATGCGCTACCTCTTGTTTACAATATACATTATTCCACATGAATTAGCAATTTAGAGTTTAAGCATGAATCCACTACCTGAGTTCATTTTATCCTTTATCATTTCCACATTTGATAACTACAAAACATACAATAATTCAGGTTCGGACCACGATTACTAGTAAACACAATTACTGCCCAAAATACATATATGTACAACCCACATCATGCTATGGAGCCTCTAAGAGTGCTAAGGTTTTACACAATACTTGCCGGCAACAAGCCCCCCACCATACTTTAAAAAGACATCACATACAAAAAATGAGATGATATAGACTACATACGGCCCCAACAGGAAATGGGGCTCACCGGAACTTCTACAGAGCTGAAGAGGAGGCACCACTAACGGCGAACCGAGCTACCTTCTATAGAACCACCTACATCAATATAGAGTATGTAACGCCCCCGGTGAAAGGGACGTTAGTACCATTGAATAGTACTAGTATCTATAATCAAACTCTACTCTATGTAAAATCAAGCACACATATATAAGGCAGTTAAAGAAACCCAAACAAATATTGCACAGAGATATAGAGAATCACAAATGGGGTTTCCACAGTTTCTTATTTCAATTGTTTTCCTATTGTTGCGCGCAACCCGCCCCCCTTACAATCGTATTCCACCCTTATTTCTTCTGTTACGGCGTGCAACCCGATCCCATCTCACAATCACATTACACCCTTATTACTTCTATTGTGGCGTGCAACCCGATCCCAACTTACAATTTTGTTGCGGCGTGCAACCCGATCCAACCTTACATTTCTGTTGCGGCGTGCAACCCGATCCCACCTTAAATTTCTGTTGCGGCGTGCAACCCGATCCCGCCTTACATTTCTGTTGCGGCGTGTAACCGATCCCTTCTTACAATCACATTTCACAGCAACAACCACCAACAATTATATCACAAGGATCTTCATCATGAAGATTATAAGTTCATATCAAACAATAACTATGTGAAATCAAGGCACAACGGTCCTTACCAATCAGTAATTCATATATGGTGTTGCCACAATGATTTAACTCGATAAAATCAGCCCATATTTACTTCGATCATTTGCCACACAACCTTTAGCACTTTGATACGTCAATAATGTAATTAATAGCAACATCATCCAACAATTAAATTACAAAGATACCCATCGTCAAGGATATTCATTCGTAACAACCAAGGAACCATATAAAATCAAGGCCAAAATCTTTATCAAACTGTGAGTCACATACAGTATGCCATCAACACATAGCTAATTAGTTAACCCCCGTTTCCTTTCCATTATTTACTACACAGCTTTTAGCACTTAGATGCATTCAACACTTTGTTTCATTATCATTTATTTCATTTTACAGCACATCCTTTAATACAGATGTATTCAACATTTAACCAACTTTTCTCATGATAGAATAAGCACAACGAATCGCCTTTTCGCAAGCTTATATAACATGGTAATCGACTAAGAAATTCAAAGAGCAAAGTCTTACACCTCGACACATCAAGGAAATTGATTCACGTATATTCAAGCAAATATTTCATACCGAGTGCTTGGACACCGACAAGATGACTCTACAAAGATTAAAGTTAGCCATACATACCTTCATTTGGTATTTTTTTTAATTTCTACCACAATTCACCAGACCTTCTAGCACCTTTAATCTAGTTCACGATGTGGCACAATTGAACTTAGAATTAGGAATAACGATCATGTCTTGAACTCACTTGAGCATTCTATCAAACACTAAGTGTTCCTTTAGATTAAATGGCCTCTTTTTAATGAAAGATTACTCTAACCCCATCTTTATGAACTCACCTAAACATGTTTCCTCTTGTTTACAATATACATTATTCCACATGAATTAGTAATTTAGAGTTTAAGCATGAATCCACTACTTGAGTTCATTTTATCCTCTATCGATTCCACATTTGATAATCACAAAATATACAAAAATTCAGGTTCGGACCACGATCACTAGTAAACACATTTACTGCCAAAAATACATATATGTACAACCCACATCATGTCTATGGATCCTCTAAGAGTGCTAAGGGTTTACACAATACTTGCCGGCAAGAAGGCCCCGACCATACCTTAAAAAGACATCAAATATACAAAATAAGATGATATAGACTACACACGGCCCCGAGAGGAAATGGGGCTCACCGGAACTTTTAGAGAGATGAAGAAGATGCACCACTAATGGCGAAATGAGCTACCTGCTATAGACCCACCTACATCCATATAGAAGATGTAGCGCCCCGGCAAAAGGGACGTTAGTACCATTGAATAGTACTAGTATGTATAAACCAACTTTACTCTATGTAAAATCAAGCAATACACATATATGAGGCAGTTCAAGAAACCCAAACAAATATTGCACATAGATATATAGAATCACAAATGGGGTTTCCACATTTTCTTATTTCAATTTTTTTCCTATTGCAGCGCGCCACCCGATCCCCCCTTATAATCATATTCCACCCTTATTTCTTCTGTTGCAGCGTGCAACCCGACCCATCTCACAATCACATTACACCCTTATTACTTCTGTTGCGGCATACAACCCGATCCCACCTTACAATTCTGTTTCGGCGTGCAACCCGATCCCACCATACATTCTGTTGCGGCGTGCAACCCGATCCCACCTTACATTTCTGTTGCGGCGTGCAACCCAATCCCACCTTACATTTTTATTGTGGCGTGCAACCCGATCCCACCTTACAATCACATTTCACAGCAACAACTACCAACAATTATATCACAAAGATCTTCATCATGAAGAACATAAGTTCATATCAAACAATAACTATGTGAAATCAAGGAACAATGGTCCTTACGAATCAGTAATTCATATATGGTGTTGCCATAATCATTAACTCGACAAAATCAGCCCATATTTACTTTCATCATTTGCTACACAGTTTTAGCACTTTGATACGTCAGCAATGTAATTAATAGCAACATCAACGAACAATTCAATCACAAAGATTCTCATCGTCAAGGACATTCATTCTAATAACCAAGTAACCATATGAAATCAAGGCCACATAAATCTTTATCAAACAGTGAGTCACATACGGTATGCCATCAGCACATAGCTTATTAGTTTACCCCCGTTTCCTTTCCATTATTTACTACACAAATTTTAGCACTTAAATATATTCAACAGTTTTTTTCATTATCATTTCTTTCGTTTGACAACACATCTTCTCATACCGATGTATTTAACATTTAACGAGCTTTTCTCTTGATAGAATAAGCACAAAGAATCACCTTTTCGTAAGCTTGTATAACATGGTAATCGACTAGAAAATTGAAAGAGCAAAGACTTACACCTCGACACAGCAGGGAAATCGATTCACGTATATTCAAGAAAAATTTTCATACCGAGTGCTTGGACACCAACAAGATGACTCTACAAAGATTAAAGTTAGCCATACATACCTTCATTTGGGATTTTTCCTTAATTTCTACCACAATTCATCGGACCTTCTAGCACCTTCAATCTAAACTTATAATTAGGAATAACGATCATGTCTTGAATTCACTTAAGCATTCTATCAACCACTGGGTATTCCTTTAGATTAAATGACCTATTTTTAATGAAAGATTACTCTAACCCATTTCCTTTTACTAGATTATGACTAGTTGGTTACATGCATGCAAGACTCGCACCCCATCTTCATGAACTCACCTAAACATGTTTTATTTTAATAAAAATCTGGAAATTAAGGTTGATGGGGTAGAAGCTTACCTCTTATGGTGAAGCAAATGGTGCCTTACTTGATTAGTTCCAAGATTGAATGATGAAGGAGGATCACTTTTGATGAAGTTTGGACTTTCTCTCTCTAGAAGTCTCTCTTCCCTCTCTCTATTTTGTTCAGAAAATCTTTAAAATGGAAGGGGGCAAGTGTTTTAATAAACTGGGGGTCAGGTATAAAATTAGAAATTTAACAGTCCTGAAGTAGAAATGCGGTCAAGAATGCGATCGCATTTCTCCTATGCGGTCTGTATTCATGTCGCATAATTGGCCTTAAAATGGGCCAAAAAGAAACGTAGACTGCCCAGGTATGCGACTACTATGCGGTCCGCATACCTGTTATGCGATCGCATAGTGCGTCGTATAACTCCCTCTACAAAAGTCAAGGTATAATAATACGACAACTATGCGGCTCGCATTCGTGAAATGCGATCGCATTCTAGGCCACATAGCTATCTGCACAATGGACAGCAAACTATCCAGCTATGCGACCACTATGCGGCCTGCATACCTGATCTGCGATTGCATAGTCATCAGCATACCTGTCCCGGGGTACTTTGTACTCAAAAAGGGTCCTTTTTAAGAATTTCTACAGTTATAACAACACAGGGACCTATTTGGGAAATATTTTTAGCCATAAAAATTTTCGGGTATTTACATTCTCCCCCACTTAAAATCATTCGTCCTCGAATGAGGATCGGGGAATCACTATGTAGGAAAAACACAAAATAAGCCAACCCCAAAATTTTTACTAACTCCGACATTTCCTGAAAATTTTGCCAGAGTTTCTTTGGTAATTAGGCCTATCTACCTGTCAGAGAGCCCCCGAAACACATGTTTAACCAATTCCACACATTACCAATTACTCTATCAACTTGCACATAATTCGGTCATTTGAACAAGATACATATAATTCAATTACTTCCACAAGCCTCACATAGTTTGGTTAATTCCACAAATTTGCACATAATTCAACTATTACAATGAGTTGCACAAAATCCAGCTAATCACAACAACATATACATTTATGGCACAAAATTTGAGAATTCACAATAGTATGGTAATTAGGGGAGTGGAGTGGAGTGTCCTTGCACAAAATTTAACACAATATATAATTCCTCAGGAATGACAACTTTCAAAACCGCTATCGGACTTATTCAAACAAGTGGGGATATTTCTCTTTCATTTCATTTCCACCTCCCGTGTGGCTTCTTCGACTTGTTGTCTCTGCCATAATACTTTAACAGAAGCAATCTCTTTGTTCCTCAATATACGGACTTGCCTATCAAGAACAGCAACTGGAACCTCTTCATATGATAATACTTCATTAATTTCAAACGTCTCAACCGGCACAATGGCGTATGGATCCCCAATCACCTTCTTCAACATGGACACATGAAACACTAGGTGCACTAATGACATCTCAGGGGGCAATTCCAGCCTATAAGCCACATGTCCTATCCTTTGAGCAATCCTATATGGCCCGACATACCTTTGGCTCAATTTAATTTTCTTCCCAAAACGCATCACTCCCTTCATGGGAGACACCTTCAAGAATACCCAATCATCTACTTGAAACTCCAAATCTCTTCGAGGAACGTCCGCATAGGATTTCTGACGACTCTAGGCAGTGTTAATCCTTTCCTGAATGACATTAACTTTTTCCATAGCTTGGTGCACAAAATTCGGTCCTAGCAGTTCCGCCTTGCCAACCTCGAACCATCCAATCGGAGACATACACCTCCTTCCGTACAATGCCTCAAATGGGGCCATCTGAATACTACCATGGAAATTGTTATTATAAGCAAATTATATAAGCGGCAAGTGATCATCCCAGCTACCCTTAAAGTCTAATACACAAGCCCGTAACATATCTTCAAGCGTCTGAATTGTCTGCTCTGCCTGCCCATCAGTCTGGGGATGGAAGCTACCCTTGAAGTCTAATACACAAGCCCGTAACATATCTTCAAGCGTCTGAATTGTCCGCTCAGCCTGCCCATCAGTCTGGGGATGGAATGTTGTGCAAACATTTACTTACGTACCCAAAACTTGCTGAAATTTCTTCCAAAAGTTAGCTGGGAACTGGGCCCCTCGATCCAACATAATAGACACTTGAGTTCCATGGAGCCTTACCATTTCATTGATATTTAACTGAGCATATTGTTCCGCAGTATCGGTGGACTTGGCTGGCAAAAAGTGAGCTGATTTCGTGAGTCGATCCACTATCACGCAAATTGAGTCGAACTTGTGTTGAGTGCGGGGTAACCCCACCACAAAGTCCATATTGATCATTTCCTATTTACACATTGGTATTTCCATGAGCTGAACCAACTCACTGGGCCTCTGATGCTCAACCTTCACTTGCTGACAGTTCGGACATCTAGCCACAAAGTCCGCCACACCTCTCTTCATACCATTCCACCAGTAAATCTCTTTGAGATCATGATACATCTTCGTAGAACCTAAGTGTACTAAGTATCTAGAATCGTGAGCCTCTGTCATTACCTTTTCCCGAAGATCATCCACGTTCGGAACACACAGTCTCCCTTGGCTCCGCAAAACACCGTCATCATTGCCGATTGAAAATGTTGTAGTCTTAAGACTCAGAATTGCCTCTCTCAACTGTACCAATGTTGGATCTCTGATTCTTTTCCCTTGATTTCTGTTACAAGTGAATATTTTGCTCGGTTACACACCACGACATCCCCTTCGTCTGAGGTCGAAAGACAGACCCCTAGACTAGCCAACTGATAAACGTCCCGAGCCAAAGGCCTCTGACCTGCTTTCAAATGAGCCAAACTACCCATGGACTTCTGACTAAGAGCGTCGGCTACCACGTTCGCCTTTCCTGGATGGTACAAAATTTTCATATCATAATCTTTGAGAAACTCTAACCACCTCCGCTGCCTTAAGTTCAACTCCTTTTGTTTGAATAAATACTAAAGACTTGTGGTCTGTGATTACGTCCACATGGACCCCATAAAGATAATGCCACCAGATTTTCCATGCAAAGACAACCGCCACGAGCTCCAAATCATGCGTCGGATAATCCTTCTCGTGATTCTTGAGTTGCCTAGAAGCATACGCTATAAACTTCCTGCACTGCATCAACACACACCCCAAACCAACCCTTGAAGCATCACAATAAACCACAAATCCCTCTGTACCCTCTCGCAAGCCCAACACCGGCGCCGTAGTCAATCTCAATTTCAATTCCTGAAAATTCTTTTCACAAGAATCAGACCACTATAACTTAACCCCCTTCTGCGTCAGCTTAGTCAATGGGGAGGCGAGAGTAGAGAATCCCTCCACAAATCTCAGATAATACCCAGCCAAACCCAAGAAACTGCGAATCTTTGTCGGGGTCGTTGGCCTAGACCAATCCTTTACCGCTGCAATCTTTTGGGGATCAACCCGAATCCCTTCCCTGGAAACAACATGGCCCAAAAAGGCGGCTGATTGTAGCAAAAATTCACATTTTGCAAACTTTGCATACAACTGGTGCTGATGAAGAGTATACAGGACTTCCTTGAGGTGAGTAGCATGGTCTTCCTGACTTCGAGAATAACCAAGGATATCATCAATGAATACAATCACAAAGGAGTCATGAAACGGTTTGAAAACCCGATTCGTAAGATCCATAAAAGCTGCTGGAGCGTTGGTTAGCCCAAAAGACATTACCAACAATTCAAAGTGCCCATATCGAGTCCTGAAGGCAGTCGTAGGAATATCCTACGCCCTGATCTTTAAATTGTGATACCCGGATCGCAAATCAATCTTTGAGAAGAGCCTAGCACCTTGCAACTGGTCGAACAAATCATCTATCCGAGGCAATGGGTATTTGTTTTTTATGGTGACCTTGTTGAGCTGCCGATAATCAATACACATCCAGAGCGATCCGTCTTTCGTTCTGAAAAAAAGAACCAGTGTGCCCCAAGGTGACACACTAGGCTGAATGAAACCTTTTTCTAATAGATATTTCAATTTCTCTTTTAACTCTCTCAATTCTGTTGGTGCCATTCGGTAAGGTGGAATAGTTATTGGATGCGTATCTGGCAATACATCAATCCCGAAATTGATCTCTCTATCCGAAAATACTTCAAGAAATTAATTCACAACAGGCACAGATTCGGGAGCAGGCACCTCTGAAGTGGTGTCCGCAACCCGGACCAAATGGTAGATGCACCTTTTCCTTATCATCATTGTCTCTTTAAGGTAGGAAATAAATCTACCTCCTGGCACAACATTATTCCCCTCCCACTCGATAACTGATTCATTAGGAAACTCGAGACTCATAATTCTGGTTCAGCAGTCGATTTTAGAAAAGCACGAATAGAGCCAATCCATCCCCATAAGTACATCAAAATCTACCATTCCTAAGTCAATAAGATCGGTCGTGGTATCCCGACCACGCACCGTGACAACACAATTTCTATAGACTTGCACGACCGTAATAGAATCACCAACTGGAGTCGACATAGAGAACGACTCATGAAGTTCTTCGAGTTCTATCCCAAAACTTTAAGCAATAAATGGAGTAACATATGAGAAAGAAGAATCGGGATCAATAAGAGCATAAAGATCTTGTGACTGAATAGTCAGAATACATGTGACAACATCTGCAGAAGCCTCCACACTCTGGCCACCACTCAATGCATATAACCGACTGGGTCCCCCTCGACCCCGGGCAACACACCTAGTTGCACTGCGCCTTGCTGGAGCTGGAGGGCGTGATGAGGATGTAGCGGCTAAAGAACTGGATGGTTGAGCAGTGCCCCTACACGTGCCCAGACGAGGTGCACGACAGTCTCGTTGAACGTGGCCTCTTACTCCACACCTATAGCATACTGGTATGTCCAAGTAACAGGGCTCATAATGGAACCTCCCACACTTAGGGCATGGGGCCCTCCTCTGCTGCTGGAACCTCCCACCCGATCGACCCGACTGATGGAACCTCCTACTGTCTGAACCTGGTCCAACGCGACCTCCCTACTGATAACTATGCCCTGGTGGTGGTGCACTGGCGGAGAATTGAGCATAGGATTGATATAGCCCTGATGACCCTCTCCCAAGGACTCATCTCCCTCCTCCAACTGAATTCCCAAGGTTGCCTGCTGACCGGGCTCTACTGCTGCTCTCCCTCTCAATCCTTATCTTTAATTTCCGGGCCTCTGTAGCCTGGGCAAATCCCACAATCTTCCCGTAGTTCAAATCTGAATGTAGAGCAGCTGTAGCGGCTTTATTAATAACCAAGGGACCAAAGGCATGAACAAACCGACGAACTCTAGCCTCCATAGTAGACCCCATGTGAACAACATATTTGGACAAGTGCACGAACTCCATATGATACTCCCACACACTCATGTTGCCCTGCTTAAGGGCCTCAAACTATGTAGCACGGGCTGCCATAGTCTCGACAGGCAAGAAATTAACCATAAAGGCATCCACAAACCCCTCCCACCTCGTCGGAGGGCTCCCCTCTCCATGTGAACTCTCCCATATTTCAAACCATGAGTATGTCGCTCCATTCAAACAATAGGAAGCCAAATCAACCCCCTCTGTTTCAGTAGCCCTCAAAACTCGGAGGGTCTTGGACATCTCATCAATGAACTCCTGAGTATTAGGCTCTATGTCGGTGCCTGTGAACTCTGGTGGGGCTAACCGTAGTAACTGGTTGACACTGGAACCTGAAGAATCCCCTTGCTCGCTAGAGGATGCAAGGGAAGCATGTGATCTTTGGGCCTGGGAGGCCACTAGCTGAGTCAACATCTGAATAGCTCCCCTGAGGTCCCTATCAGAAATACCGGGACCGGAAGCTGAGACTGAGGAAGGATCAGGAACATCAACAGGAGGGACATCATCACCCTCCGCTAGAACATAAATAGGAATATCCTGGCCTGGGATGGAAGATTCAGGCAGATTCAGTGTCGGGGAATCATTCTCATCCGCACCATCAGATAAAGAATTCATGGCCACTCCTAGGGTGGCATTGGCCTCTTAGCCGAGTCAGGCTCTCTTCGTGGGTGCCATTTACTGAAAATTGGAACAAAGCACGAGTTAGAGATAGAAAACCTCAGCTTTCACCACATCGCATGATATAGAGTAACAATGAAAGGGTATTTTCCTAAATGTCCATGCAACCCCCTAATTATAGATGTGGTCGACAACACACCGATAAGAAGGGTTCTACTAGACACCGCTCCGAGACATCCTATGACGCTTTTAAAACCTTAGGCTCTGATACCATGTTTGTCACGCCCCAAAACCGAGGGACGAGATCAGCGCCTAACTAGATGATCCCGGTCAAGCGCACCTGGATTGCCTTTCCGGCCCAATGCGCTACCTCTTGTTTACAGTATACATTATTCCACATGAATTAGCAAGTTAGAGTTTGAGCATGAATCCACTACCTGAGTTCATTTTATCCTTTATCATTTCCACATTTGATAATCACAAAACATACAATAATTATGGTTCGGACCACGATTACTAGTAAACACATTTACTGCCCAAAATACATATATGTACAACCCACATCATGTCTATGGAGCCTCTAAGAGTGCTAAGGTTTTACACAATACTTGCCGGCAACAAGCCCCCGACCATACTTTAAAAAGACATCACATATAAAAAATTAGATGATATAGACTACATACGGCCCCAACAGGAAATGGGGCTCACCGGAACTTCTACGGAGCTGAAGAGGAGGCACCACTAACGGCGAACCGAGCTACCTTCTATAGAACCACCTACATCAATATAGAGTATGTAACGCCCCCAGTGAAAGGGATGTTACTACCATTGAATAGTACCAGTATCTATAATCAAACTCTACTCTATGTAAAATCAAGCACACATATATGAGGCAGTTAAGGAAACCCAAACAAATATTGCACAGAGATATAGAGAATCACAAATGGGGTTTCCACAGTTTCTTATTCCAATTGTTTTCCTATTGTGGCGCGCAACCCGACCCCCCCGTACAATCGTATTCCACCCTTATTTCTTCTGTTGCGGCGTGCAACCTGATCCCATCTCACAATCACATTACACCCTTATTACTTCTATTGTGGCGTGCAATCCGATCCCAACTTACAATTTTGTTGCGGCGTGCAACCCTATCCAACCTTACAGTTCTGTTGCGGCGTGCAACCCGATCCCACCTTACATATCTGTTGCGGCGTGCAACCCAATCCCACCTTACATTTCTGTTATGGCGTGTAACCCGATCCCACCTTACAATCACATTTCACAGCAACAACTACCAACAATTATATCAAAAGGATCGTCATCATGAAGAACATAAGTTCATATCAAACAATAACTGTGTGAAATCAAGGCACAACGGTCCTTACCAATCAGTAATTCATATATGGTGTTGCCACAATGATTTAACTCGATAAAATCAGCCCATATTTACTTCGATCATTTTCTACACAACCTTTAGCACTTTGATACGTCAATAATGTAATTAATAGCAACATCAACCAACAATTAAATCACAAAGATTCCCATCGTCAAGGATATTCATTCGTAACAACCAAGGAACCATATAAAATCAAGGCCAAAAACTTTATCAAACTGTGAGTCACATACAGTATGCCATCAACACATAGCTAATTAGTTAACCCCCATTTCCTTTCCATTATTTACTACACAACTTTTAGCACTTAGATGCATTCATTTTACAGCACATCCTTTAATACTGATGTATTCAACATTTAACCAACTTTTCTCATGATAGAATAAGCACAACGAATCGCCTTTTCGCAAGCTTATATAAGATGGTAATCGACTAAGGAATTCAAAGAGCAAAGTCTTACACCTCGACACATCAAGGAAATCGATTCACGTATATTCAAGCAAATATTTCATACCGAGTGCCTGGACACCTACAAGATGACTCTACAAAGATTAAAGTTAGCCATACATACCTTCATTTGGTATTTTTATAATTTCTACCACAATTCACTGGACCTTCTAGCACCTTTAATCTAGTTCGCGATGTGGCACAATTGAACTTAGAATTAGGAATAACGATCATGTCTTGAACTCACTTGATCATTCTATCAAACACTAAGTGTTCCTTTAGATTAAATGGGCTCTTTTTAATGAAAGATTACTCTAACCCCATCTTCATGAACTCACCTAAACATGTTTCCTTTTAATGAACTCGCTTGGTTACATGCATGCAAGACTCCCAACCTCATCTTCATTAACTCACCTAAACATGTTTGATTTTAATAAAAATCTAGAAATTAAGGTTGATAGGGTAGAAGCTTACCTCTTATGGTGAAGAAAATGGTGCCCTACTTGATTAGTTCCAAGCTTGAATTAGAAATTTAACAGTCCCAATGCAGAAATGCGGTCCGGAATGCGATCGCATTCCTACTATGCGGTCCGCATTCCTGTCGCTTAATTGGCCCTCAATTGGGCCAAAAAGAAAAGTATATTGCGTAGGTATGCGACCACTATGCGGTCTGCATACCTGTTATGTGATCGCATAACTCCTTCTGCAAAAGCCAAGGTGCAATAATACAACAACTATGCGGCCCACAGTCGTGAAATGCGATTGCGTTCTAGGCCGCATAGCTGTTCTGAAAATGGACAGCAAATTGTCCAGGTATGCGACCACTATGCGGTCCGCATACCTGATCTGCGATCGCATAGCGGATCACAGACCTGTGCAAATCTTGAAAATTATATATTTTAAGTCTCAGGGTACTTTTTACTCAAAAAGGGTCAATTTTAAGAATTCATGCAGTTATAACAACACAGGGACCTATTTGGCCACTATTTTGAGCCATAAAATTTTTCGGGTCTTTACAATGGGTGAATGTGGCCGAGCATCACTTGATATCTCTTGCAAAAATCGATAACGACAGGGTCTATCGATGGCTAAGACGGCCCTACCGGGCCAAGGGTAAATGGATAAGTGTATACACTGAGGAAGCTGATTTTATGGGTTGTCATATCTTCCTCCCGTGAGGAAATCTCCACTTGAACTGCATCTCCCCAGTGGCAGTCGGTTTTCACTTTCTCGATGTTTGTTATTAGGCTAACATATCGGGATATGGGTTCACAATGCCCCGGCCTCAAGGAAGGTTTATCGACCTTAAAATCAGGTCGTTTCGCAGGGTCCGGGGATGCACTCCTCGAAATTCGGGGGAGCAATTGCCTTTCCCGTAGAAAAATGTGAAGAAGAAGGGGCTTTATCATCTTGTTGAAAAGTCACTACATCGAGTCACCAAAAAACTCAAAGCCATAATACCTTAGGGCCGACAACTGCGACCTCATAAGCCCTCCACGAGGCAATATCAACCCCGACTGGGGGACTGTCCTCGACAGACACCCCATCGAGTCACCAAAAACCTAAAACCTATGACCTTAGGGCCGGAAGATTCGAAGAATATAAAACCTCCATGAGGTAATATCAACTCTGACTTAGGGACTGTACTCGAGAGTGGACTCATAGCCATAAGCCCTCAGGGCTGGAAACTTCAAATACATAAGCCTTCCATGAGGCAACATCAAAATTATATGACCTCAAACAACGCATGGACAAATTTGTAAGACCTTAAAAAGGCATAATCCTGATATTAGAGTCAAGGCTATATATCAAACTTGTAATACCCCTATAAAGGCATACCCTCGATATAGACGATGTGGCTATCTCACTCAGTGACTTAAAGGCCACAGCCAAATACAATGACCACTCTCACAGGGCTCCAGCCAAACTAACGCGACGCAGAGACGTCTGTCTGTCGCAATAAAATAATGGTCTGCAATTACTTCGAAAAAACATCGAAAAGAACTGGTTAATGGTCATACCGACTTAAAGTGTAAGAGCCCAAATCGCCAGCTAATGTAAAGGTCGTACCGACCTAATGGGTAAGAGCCCAAGTCGCTAGGGGATGCCTTTACCTAAAGCGCCTTAGGGCCGATGAGCTCGAGTCGAAAACCGACTCAGAGACTGAGCCTAAAACTTTTAACTAAAGTGCCACAATGAAAAATTCATAAGAGCCCAAGTCGCCAGTTATACCGAAGGTCATACCGACCTAAAGCGTAATAGCCCAAGTTGCTATCTACAAGTCATACCGACCCAAAGAGCCTCAAGGCCGATTTAAAAACCTAAGGCCGATGAGGTTGAGTCAAAACCAGACTCGGACACTGAGATCGAAATGGTTGACTAAAGCGCCTAAGGGCCAAATGCGTAAGAGAACAAGTCGCCAGCTACACTAAAGGTATTACAAATATGTATTTACAATGCACCCGAAAGAGTCTTTACAAAGTACAAAGAAGGAAAACCTAGTCCGCTCTCGGGACCAGCTCCCTCGAAAAGCTTTCAAATACGAGCATCGGCTCAAGAGGAAAGGAAAAACATGGCGTCGATCTCATCCGCCTCGGCGTACTTTATCTCTTCCGAGAGTTCAAAGCCCATAGCATGTATCTATTCGAGGGTCTCCCTCCTAGACCTACTTCGGGCATACTCATTGACCCTCCTCTCTCTGTCATAAGCTCATCTTAGCTTAGACCGAGCAACGACAGCATCCTTCAAATAAACAGCCACTTTCTTATCGGCCTTCGCTCGAAGTTCTTCAGCTTTCGCCCAGGCGACCACGGCCTCGGCCTTCATATTCAAAAGATCAGTCTCGAGATTGGCAATCCTGCTCATCTGAATCAAGCTTCTTTCTCGAGCATTGTGATGTTGTACCTCGAGGGAACAAACATTGGCCAAGGCATCCCCTTGGGCTAACACATGAATACGTGTCTGCGTCTTCAATGCATGAAATTCGGAATTCAATTTCCTGACCTAGCCCCAGAGGCGTTCTAGCATTTCAATTTTTCTCTGGAGTTGAAGCACCGAAACATTAGTTTCCAAAAGCGGGAAAGGGAACATATTCTCCTTCAGGATAAGGGTTACCTGGCGCTCGAGATTGCCTTCATAGTTTCGACTCTGATGCATCTCCGATCGAAGATGTATCAACTCTTTCATCTTCTTATTGCAAAGAAGCTTTAGTGATTATTCCTTGCCCAAAGCTTCCCGCAACCTGGTCTCACAACAGAGCAGCTCGAACTTGAGCTTGTCAAAAACCTACAGAAAAGCAGCTTCAGTTCAAAGAATGAACATTCATAGCTGAAAAACTAACAAGGCCGATCAAAATACACCTCGGAACAGAGTCGCTAAGCCGCCTCAATAGTTGAGCGTGCGTCTACTGGCCTAGCCCTATCAGCCCCAGTTGAACCGCTCGTAGTAGAGGCATGACCACTCGCGACCCCAGTTGGTACGGGCAGCCCTTGTCCATGAGCGTCCCTTGAAGTACCTTCGAGGGAAGAAGCCGACGATGGTAAAGGACTTCTGCTCCCTCTCTCTCGAGGAACCTCTCCCTCAAAACTAGAGGTCTTAGTCGTGACAAAATCGGCAACCTCGGGAGGCCCCCTAGCTCGATCCGTAGACGAAGAACCATCCTCCTGAGGAGAGCTGACGTCCTCGGAATAACCAAGTCATATGAAGTCCTCTTCAGCGGCGGCATCTCCTCTACGTCTTTAGGCTGGCCCCGCCTCAGTTAGAATGTCCTCATCCATCGGGGACCTTGTCACACCTCCTTTTTTGTACACCCCAAAGGGGTACGGGAGTTTTTCCACTTAAAGTGACATTATTCGAAATGGGAATATTTTATTTTTTTATTAGAGTCGCCACTTGGAATAGATTATTTGGTGTCCCAAGTCACCGGTTTAAATCCCAAATTGAGGAATTTTGACTCTGTTTAAATTGTCTGCGAACCAGAAATCCGGGTAAGGAATTCTGTTAACCTGGGAGAAGGTGTTAGGAACTCCCGAATTACGTGGTTCTAGCACGGTCTCTTAATGATTAAACTTGGCTTAAATTGTTTAATTACTCACTTTTACTATCTATATTTATTTGTATTTTTTAACGTTTCTTATTATTCGATTATCTAAATAATTAACTCAATACGAGTCACGCGTACGTATACTCGTTTTTAGTTTGACGTATCAAGAATCATGTCACGCATATGATACGAGACTAAATCGCATAGTTTAATCACGTGATATACCTTACATCTTTATACGTATTAATGATAAAAAAAAAAATATACTTGTGAAGTGCTTAATGGAATTTATTTCATGTGTGGGTGAAATGGAGCTTAAAAGGATGCAGCTACGTCGGAACATACGTAAGAGGAGACACCCGGGCGATAGCCGGACGACGAAACCAAACAAC